>VMDR010006176.1:17999-47040 GCA_007922815.1 Macrotus californicus
CCCTTTGCAACAGCATGGATGGAACTAGAGAGCATTATGCTAAGTGAAATAAGCCAGGTGGTGAGAGAGAAATACCACATGATCTCACCTTTAACTGGAACATAATCAACAAAAGAAATCAGCAAACAAAATACAACCAGAGACATTGAAATTAAGAACAATCTAACAATGGCCAGAGGGGAAGGGGGAGGGAATAGTGTGGGGAAGGGTTTTCAGGAACCACTATGGAGGACACATGGACATAACCAAGGGGGAGGGTGGAAACGGGGGAGGGGGTTGGGATTGGCTGGGGTGGGGAGAGAGTGATGGGGAGAAAATTCAAACTGTAATTGAACAACAATAAAGTAATTTAAAAAAAAAATAAAAAAACAGCCGTCCTCATTTCCATTAGACGTGGGATTGAAGAGAGAAGGGGGACGGGTAGGATGTGCAGGAGACAGCATGAGGACTCTGTCTCTGCTGGGGCAATTTCCACTCCAGCTGCTGCTCATTCCACGGGTGCCAGTGCTGTCTGTACTTCTGGCCATTTCCTAGGGACACTGCCTTCATTTCCTAGTAGAAAACAGCACCGAGGAGGGACCCAGCACTCCTGATAAGGGAAGTGAAAAATGTCCTGTAGTGAGTTATCTGGAGGTAAAGCTCATTTTGCTTGGCCTAGAGGGACCTATTATAAATGACCAAAACCCTTCTGGGTCACAAATGTCCAGAGTATTAATCATTTGACCCAGTTTATTGGCATCTCTTAGAATTATATGCAATAAAGTGGAGCTGCATGGTGTCAGATGATTTGTACTGGCAGTCTGCATGCATAACAAAATCTACCTCATATAAAAAATACAAAAAAAAGGGGGGGAAATTCTCTTTCAACAATACAGCAAATCACACATAATTAATGCCCAGTTTTATTTTCTTTGGAGAAATAGTCATCAATTTTACAAACATATTTTATAATATTTTCTATTATCAGGATGCTCATCACACTAGTGAATATAAATAACCCTGTTTTTTGTTGTTTGGGTGGGTGTTGTTGTCATTGTTGTTTGGTTTCTTTGGTTTTTTTACCTCTTGACAGACAGTACTAGTTGGTGATGCTAGTCCCATTTTCAGAAACAGACTAAATCTCTTTGTGATGTTTTTGTTGGGATTGAATATTCTATCAAGTACTACATGAGCTCCTTTGTGTTAGGTGAACGTTATCCATCTTTCACTTAAGCATGTTACCTCTGGGCAAAATTTTTTTTAAAGCCCTACAGGTAACAACAGAAACGCTTACAAAGGAAGAGACTGTGGAATGCTTTACAGTGACCTGTTTTCCTCAAAATACCTGTGGAGAATGAGTAGGACGCTCCCTTTTGACCATATCATATCTGATTGGCTGTATAGATGCAGCAACAACATGGTTGTTTTGCTTGGAGAAATTTCCATGCCTGACTCGTTAGCTCACTGCTATCCATTGCCTTCAAATGTCAGGATTCACTGGTCTTTCAGCTCATCAGAACTTCAGACTTTGACCAGACGAAATTAAGCCATCAGGTGGAGAGTCAGAATGAAAAAGGACTTTGAGGATTCAGCCTATATCCCTATTTATCACATGAGAACATAGCAGTTTATAGACTTTGTCACTGTTATGCCACTGCTTAGTACAAAACCAAAACCCAAATTTGGGACCCACTGCTCAACACTTCTGAGATCTGTGGGGCAAATGCCTTGGCAAACTCTAGACAGCCCCTTGCCTTTTAATCCAAAAGTAGTTTTCTTAGACATGCCTTTCCCTTAAACCAAGATCAGTAAACATCAACATGCCCCACTGATTTATGGTGAGGCAGAAGGATGAGATTTATAACCCTGGCATACAGTGAATATTTATTGGCATCAGCATTCAGAATATTCATGTGTTATTGCTTTCCATATTAAATATATGCTTTGGCTCTTTTCAGGAAAAAATCAACACTTTTCCTTTTCAAATGCCTGGCCATATTGACCAACTGTCTAAATACACGTGGAGTTCCAATTCCCAGTTTTGAATGTGAGTTTTAGGTCTTGACTTTTAAAACAGAATCGGTTCATATGTTCTGTTTCCCATCCTTCTGCTTCATAAATGCCATTAAAAATGTGAAATCATAAAAATTTACAGCTAAAGGATACTTAGCTTATTTCATCAGCCCTCCTTTGAGGTCGAGAGTGGTCACAAGCCTTTGAAGGGCTCGTGGTTAGTGAACATCATAAACACACCAAGAATCCAGGCATGTCCCTCTTATCCAGCACTCTTTTTAATATTACACATGATTTTTACTAAATCCCTTTTACCCCATCCAGCTAGTTGCTTGTAATTTGATTTAATTTTCACCATCTATTTGACTAAGCTCAAAAGTCACTCAAGGTAAATTACTTAACACCATGTAATTGAAAAGACTGTCAAACTCAAACTTTTCTGTAAATTTTATTTATAATGACCTGGAGCCAACAGTCTGAAGAGCTCATGCTGGTAATAAGAAAGATAAACAAAGAGGACTGGAATCAGAAGTATATTTGGCTTCATAACCCCCAGAAGGACATTATTGTTCGTGCAATGGTATTCAGTCTTAGTATCTGAATGGAATTTATTCTCAGGAATAATACAAAAACATAACAGGTTGTCAGAAATGGGTTATGTCCTAACATAAATTAGGACAAAATTATCCAGAACTAAATTATACCTTAGATTTCCCATAACTATATAATCTCCACTGTGTTCTTAGCTTTGTTAAAATTTTTTACAAATGGAGGGAAAAAACAAAATTTTATTAAAAATCTCTAACCTGAATTGCTTCCGTTCAAGCTGTTAGACATGCCAACGTTTCTTTAATTCATTCATCAACCACGCATTTATTTTCTCATTTTTGATTGCAGATCAAAAAATAGTTTTCCATCCAAGATTAGTTGAACCTACAGATGCAAAGGCCCAATTGTGAGGTCAAAAGTTATATGTGGATTTTTGACTGTGAGGTCACTGGCACCTGTGAACCCTGTGGTGTTCAGTGGTCAACTGCAGTGTCAAAGTCATGGGGTCAAAATTTAAAACTGGAAGATCCTTTAGAGACCTAGTCCAGCTCATCATTTTCCACTGAGTGGACTCAGGGCAATCATACTCCCAGACCGCACAACAATCGTGTTCAACTTATAGCTGTAAGTTTCCCTTCATCCAAACCTCAGTACGTACACTGGGAGGTGATGCTGGATAGAGGTGATTCTGGGTCAGTGAACAACCCTCCCACTAACATTTCTCAAGCCAGGGGCTTTTGCCCATGATGCTCTCACATTTTGACTTGAAGTGGACTGAGACCTCAGATTTGCTGCTTTCTGAACACATTGCAATACTTCAGTATAATCATTTAACTCTTTAAAAGGAAAAATTATTTTGAAAAATATTTCATGACAGTAAAAACAATGCAAACACAAGCATAAGAGTGAAATATTTCATGTAATGGTCAGAATTATGACAACTCATTCCTTTTTTTCCCTTAAACTCAGAATCACCTCCTCCTAGACCACTCCTCCATACACTCATTCTCGTAACTAGATTGAACTCCTCTTCCCAAGTCCCCGGTGCCACGTGTGTCCCTTTGTTGAGATGCTCAGGACATTTCATCAACACTATCCTTTTGTTTTCCTGCCTCCCTCACCAGACTGAGCCCTCTCCACACCTGGACTGTGATTTCCACTGTGTATCAGCAGGACTTACAGTGCGAGGCATATCCTAGAACTTTTAAGGGAACTAAAATAGTTTAAACCAGCTTACAAGCATTGGCATGCTTTTTGACTCATTATTACTACATCTTGTAATATGGGGAAAATACTGTTTAGACTATATACAGAATATTAGGAAAAATTTCTCCTGTTGTTTTAAAGCTGAAGATGAATCTGCCCTTCTCTTGTAGAAAAACAAGAAGAATATATTCTTGCCCATATCTTCAGGTTAGAATTCTTATTAAAATATTATGGGCATAGGTGTGGGATAGAACGAAGAAGGATATTTCTTGAGTAGCAAAATGGAATTCTCCAATCAGTCCTGCTGTAATTAATACAGAATTTAAAGCTAAAAATCCAGATGGTCAATGATGGGTTCGATAACTCGTGCTGGGATCTATTTTTTCAGTAATGCTTATCTTTCCGAGGGGCATAGTTAATTTCTTCAGTACTCTGTAAATTATTACAGAAATTACAAATCTACTAGAAAATCAATACAACTAATTGTAAATTAATAGATCTGTAAGTGTGAAGGAACATGTAATAATGTAGATGAGTTCTTTAAAGAACATGCCAGTTCCAGTGGGCTCAGGGCTCCAGCTGTTTCATGTGACATCTTCAAATGTAAACACATTTCTTTCTTTCCCCCAACTCTCCCCCTCCTTCCCCTTATTTCCCACTGATTTAGTCTGCCACTGCAGCAAATAACATTTCCATTAGCCACCTACTGTTAAATCGCAGAGTAACTATGATAAAAAAAAATTCCAACATGCAAACAAACCAATAGAGAAGCAACTGGGGTTACCGTCTGTCTCAAACACTTTTTACGGGGCCCACCAGTGTTCAGACTAAAGGAAAACAACATGTAACATTAAATAAATTGGATCTAATAGGGAGCTCCAGAATGTGCATTTATAACAAGTGCAAATCTGTGTAGGATGTATTTATAACTCGATAGTTGATATGCTGAACAAATAGTCTTTACTGTTATATTTCCATGCCCATGAATTTTAGAATGGGATAGTTAGGTTTATGTAAATATCACTTTCTTGCCAACCAATTTTAGGCAATGATGTGCTTGTCATTAAAAAGATCAGTAATTATCATAATTATATTGAGGTAATCAATGAGAATATGTCATGGCATCATTTTGCCCTATGCACTTGAATGAATACAAAAGAAATAATATGACTACATTAATTTGGCACTTTAAAATTTACAAAGTGCTTGTGGTTTACACTTTGGTTTCATTGGGACAGATATAAATACCACTGTACAGATGAGAGAACAGTTTCAAGGGATTAAGAAACCTAGTCTAGGTCTACAGCTAGTTACTAATCAGGGAACTAAATGTCTCATGTATTGGGATTGTTCTAAATCAATCTCTAGGTTTATATATAATGTAGTTAGCACCTGGCCCCCTAGTAGGAGAGACTGGAAAGCTTCAGGAACAGCAGTCCTGGGCAGGAGCAGCAAACACCAGCAGAGTGGCTGGGCATAGTGACTCAGATACCTCCACCTCCCCAAGGCTTTCTTCTAGCTTACAGGGACCTGTAAGATGGCCAGGTGGGCCAAGTCTCCACTCTTTGGTTAAGGAACTGGCTAGACACCTATAGAACATGTCAGGACAGATATATCTGCCTTTTGGGCCAATGGGGCTGGTCAAAGTTTTAAAAGTTGGTTACATCCCTTCTTAATATACTTGTGATATTTGGTGACTTCCTACCCTGAAGACAGTTTCAGTGTATGTTCAGTTTAAGCCCATTAGAGTGCAGCCAGGAGCAGAGGCCACACTGGTCTACTGGAGCCCAGTGTGATGGCATTACAGTTCTGGATCCTGACAACTGTCTTGGTGGGCTCTTATGCTCAGCAGGCCCCGGACTTCTTCCACAGTGAGACAGAACTAAGCCACCTGGTTGTGGATGAGTCATTGCTCACCTGGGGGCAGTCCTCTGTTTTTGCTCAGATATATCCAACCACTACACCTCATCCTCCCCTGTGTGGGTCCCCAAGATGCATTTCTCCTGACTCCATGAAGAATCCTATTTCCATCAGCAACAGTACCAATTCCAAAATATTAGTTTGCCCAGTTCCCTTAGCTGCTTCCTTTTTTTTTTGACAAGGGTTTAGTTAGTCTCAAAACCTAAAGTAGTGTCAAGGTCAGAGAGCTGAGATTTAAAAATAGAAGGAACTGTGGAGCTGTAGTTCAGGTCATCATTTTCTATGAGTGGACTCAAATGACAATGTGACTGGTTCAAGGCCACACAGTGGTTGACCAAGACAGCAGGAGATCAGGTCTCCTTAATGCACCATTTCACTCATGCCAGTGAGTCTCAGCACTGTGACACTCTTTTTTAATGGATATATTTTCTAATTTTTTCTTTTGTATCCTGAAATGTAATTCACAGATGATATAACTTATTTACACACATACCTCTTTAAAAACCAGCAACCAAAAATATTCATTGTCATCAGGAAACAAAAGAAAAATTATAATACAATTATATGTCTTCATTGGAAGACATAATGATGTCAGATGCTCACATTTATATATAGAATTACTATAAGTGTGACAGCTACAGATTTGTAGAATCCTCATACATGTGACACCTACAAATGCCACTGATACTTAGATTATATTGGTAATTCATATGCCACTAGTTGGGTTAGCTCTGTTGATGTAATGTTTCTGAATTAGTGGACAAATCTTGATTTAAAAAATTTAAGGAGAAAGGTGCAATCCTTGTTTGATATGCATAGTATTTGAATTTCCAGAAAATTTAGTGTAGCTTAAAACCATGCCCCAAATAATTTAAGTTTGTGTTTGAAACAGAGTTCGATTCTGGGCTTAAGAAATTATAAGCTACTTTACACATATATAAATGTCAAGTGGAACATCCAAAGCTATGTGAGAAACAACTCTATTGTACGGGAACTCTCGCACACACTGCAGAAGGTAGAGCATCTGCTCACTGAATGTCATGTACCACTTGTCATTCCAGAAGCAAAAACAGTGCCCCACAACTTTCTAAAACTTTCGTAGGGGGTGGTATCAGCTCCTCTTAATCTCCTGTCTGATCTAAGGCCTCTCATTTCTGTAAGAAGAACAGAACATTCTAAATACAGACATTTAGAGAAAAGTTTTAACTTTCTGGGAATTACCTTTGTGAGATAGTGTAATACTAGGTTCTGCATTCTTTCTTATCCTTGTAAAAGATGGTGTATGCTGGAGATGAGGATGCAGATAATAACATGGACACTGGTTGGTGTGATGAAAAGAAGTTCAGATGATTCTCTTATTTCCCAGGCAAAATAATATCATCACCTCATTCAGCCCCCACAACTCAAACACACCTGTTAATATGCTTACTTTGTAATTAAACTTGTGCTGTCCTTATTTTTCAAAAATTATTTACTGGATCTTTGTCTTCTTTTTGCAAAACCACAGTCTAGTAGGATACAGGTCCAAATTCAGGCTTTGCCTGACAATCCTGTGCCTGAGGGTAATTCTCTTATTACATTTGAAACCACCTAGTTGGGTTTCAATAGGAACATTCTGGGCACTCACATTTTGGCTGTTTGAATCATACTGACAAATCCATTTCTCTCTTTGATGCCATGTATTTCTGAACAAGAAATGGCAAAAATCACAAAGTTGCAGAATATCACAAAAATGTTTGTTGTGTTGCAGAGCAAAGAAGCATGCTGCCAGTCTGTTCTTCCTGATAAGAACATTCTTCTTTGAATTGCTATTTTACCATGTTTTTATCTTTATTATACAAAAGCTCATGGCAATCAATGAGAAGAAAGCTGCATCTTTGGTTTTATAGAAATTTGCATATTAAAAATTTGCAGTGATGTGATATATTGCATAGAAACACACAGTTCAATAAGCATAGTATTTTTCTTGGCATTTTTGAATGAAGAGAAACCTTAAAGCCATACTTTGTCCTGAGTTCTAAATGTCTTCCAAAGAAATCATCCATGGCTCTCTTTCATTTCTATTTTACACAATATTTTCTTGTATCATAGCATTAAATTAGCCTCTTCTGGAATGCTAAAAGCACTTTCTGCTTCCTCATTTTATCATTATTTAAAGCAAATGTGTGGAACAGGACAAGACAAGCATTATTCCTATTTTACAAGTAAGCAAACTGAAGTTCAAAGGCGTTAATGGACAAGAGCAAGGACCTGCACCAAACTACTTCACGGAAGAGGGAGTTTTGCAAGGAGCTAATTCCTAGAGTAGCCAGTGAAGGAAAGCCAGGGAGTCCCTGCTGACAACCTTGAACCTGACCCACATACAGGAAGGCTTAACCATATGTTGGAGGGCCTGGAGGCGTCAGCTTGACTTAAATACCTCACAGAATAGCATGCAGGCAAGTTATTAGAAGTCATTTAGAGATTCTTTACTTTTTCCTGGCAAACAATTTGAAGGATAATACTTTAACTCAGGCAAATCCTAAAATTATTGTCTTCCCTCCCACTCCTTCTTTTTCTTTCTTCTTGAAGTGACAGTACAGCTGTATCAGATCCTAGAGAATAAAGCATGTACATGTGGGTATATTGGGGTAAGGAGTGGAATTAGGTGTCCATAAATCTTGGAGGAAGGGAAGCATAACACACCAGCAGAACTCATAGCCGACTGAATAGCCGCAGAGAAAGTGTGTTCTGTCTTCACTTCAGTGTTCAGTGTTCACTGTACACATCCGGGCAGGGTCTGCTGGTGGGTGGAAAGGCAGTGGGTTGCCTACTGAGTATTATCTGAAAACTGTTCAGTGAGTGGTGTGCTTTTCTTAACTGTGATAAATTGATTTCTGTAGCAAAATAACTGTGATTATGCAAAATCAGTGTTTTAAACTATGCATTAAAAGAATAAAATCTATCCATTTTTTTTTACATTTCCAATGAGGAAAAGTGCAAACAAAAAAACAAGCTAGCTTAATAAGACTTAGCCTTTCTATTTAACTTAGTATCTTTGACCAAGTACTCATTGAGCTACTCAATGGCTCACACATTTACTTCAGATAACACCCTCCTTTCCAGCAGAGTGGGCAAAATCCCATTGCAAGACAGAAGACTGAGAAGCATCAGTGATCACGGTAGACTGGTAGACAGGAGAGCTGACAAGCTGTGGTCATGGTCTAATGCACCAGAACAATGAGTAGAGATTGTGAATTCAAGTCATGCAACTGGATTATAAAACAAAGGTGGTGGCCTTCCAGACACAGCACATGGCACCTGTGTGAAGAACAAAGCAAGAGTCTTAGAAATCTATTGGGAAAGCAAAAAAAAAAATAAAAAATTAAATTAAATAGAGACAAATCACTGGATTATAGAAGAGAGATAGCTATTAAAGAATTCATAGGAATTTAACCATAGGACCTTGCTAATCCACTCCATTAAATGTTTGCTCGACTAGGGTGGAAATTGCAGCAGACTTGAGAGTAGGAAGCCTGAGTTTACCCCTTGCTTGCTGTGACCTTGGGTGAGTGTCTTCGTTCCATTTTACAAGCTCAGCATCCTCCCTTATAAAAGGACTGAATGAGGCTGAGGTGTTTTCAGAGGCCCCTTTGAGTTCTGAACAATCTAAAATTCTATGGCATCTCAAAATAACCCAGGGTGATGCAAATGCCACTTCTTAATAGCTGGCTTTAAAAACAACACAAATAGCAAGGACTGCCTACAGGTGTCAGTGTTACCATGGGCCCAAATTGGGCTCATTTATCACAAAGCAAAGAAAATGCATCTGGTCTATTCTGCAGAAGTCAAATCATCCTGAGAAAGAGAAATGTGTCAAAAGGTACCTGATTATGTGCCAAAATGGGAAAAATTGTTCTGGTTGCAGGTGACCTTTCATAGTGAGATCATTCACTTGCTGGTTATGCTGTCAAGTAACTTACTAGTGCCCTTTAAAGGTCATTGCCATGGGTGTGCCCCTGGGTGCATCCTAATGTATGCCTCTGATGTACTTTTCCCCACAAAATACACTCCATAAAGAAGCATGGCCCCCCAACTCTGAGTCTGGTAGGAAACACTTTCCCCTTGTATTATAAACACATTACATTTAAAGATACTTATGTGGAAGGCAGAGGGAAGGGAGGATACTTTATCACAAAACCTATGTAACTTACACTGATTAGGGAAGTCAAAAGCAGACCCCGGTGGTACTATAGGAAAATATTGTCTTCTCTTCTGTAAGAGCAGGTACGGGATTTGTTTGCCAGGGACTAATAGTGTATGTATACTCAGCTTGTGGTAGGCTTCCTCTTCAAGCTTTTCTGATTTAAGGTACTAGTCCTAGAGGGGCCTAGTCATCCTGGGTTCTGATCCCCTAATGAAATTGTCTAGGGCTTCATCCCTGGAAAAACTCAAAGTGCGGGGTAACTGGGGCAGACCCAACAGCATGCTGGAGAGAAAAAACAGGATTGCTAGAGCAGGGTCTCCAGTAAGACTTACCTAAAGCCAAAACACTAGATTAGAATTCCTCAAGAAACCCCATATGAATGGGAGTCCGGTGACCTTAGGTGGGTTTGGCCTTACTTACGGAGAGAGGGGAGCTGGGGTGGTTACCTCATTATACAGACATAAAAAATTTTCTTTAGCAAATATTTTTTGAAAGATCAAGGACAGAGCTTCCTTCAAGTGTAGTGACAAAGAAAGGGAAAGTAGAATCAAGCTGAAAATTGACAGGAACAGAAATATCAAGTGTTGTGAGAGTGTATTAGCTACCAATGTGGGCATGGCTGATAGGGAGGCTCTGGGGGAGCCTTTGTCTTGTGCTTCTCTGCGAAATTCTGGTGGTTCCAGCCATCCTTGGCTCACAGACATGTCACTCCCATCTCAACTTCCATTTCCACCTGGGTTTTCTCCCGTGTCTCTGGTTCTCAAATTTCCTATTCTGTTTCTTATAAAGACATCAATTATTGAATTGAAGGCCTCCTCTAAATCCAGGATTATCTCATTGTAAGATCTTAACTATAACTGCAAATTCCATTTTGTCCAGTTAAGGTCATATTCATGGGTACCAGGGATTTAGACTTATGTGTAGCACTTTGGGGCTATGATTCAAACGACTACACTGGGGTTAGTATGTAACAAGACAATAGCAATTATGTCTAATAATTATATGGGCCAAAGGTAGGCTGTCCTCGTTCTTATTCTCTATCCATGTGAGAAAATAACCTGAGATCCATTCCGGTGCAAACAGGTTGAGTCAGCCATACGCACACACATGCTGAGCAACTGGTCTACACTGATCCATTCTTTTGTTAAAGAAACATAGCATATAGGCCAAACTAACCCTTTAGTAAATGTAGGCCAGCTGAATGGCCACCCAAGTTACAGGCCACCCCTCAGGGGTTATTACTTCAAAAGTGACTAACAGGCAATTTTATCTTTGACACTGTGGCTATGACTGGTAATGTGAAGAAGTATAGAAGGAAAAATTAAGCCAACATATTTCATAGTTAAGGTTATATCTTATGGAATATAATTTTATAATTAACATCACATGAATTGGCCTCTTGGTACTATGTTTCTTGAAGCACAATTTTTAAATATTTTTTATACTCTTGAAAAAGTTTTTTTAAGGAAAAATTAATGCATGTAAAGCCATTGTCCTTGTATAAAAAAAATGTATTTTAAAGGTGAAGGGATATAGGATTTGGAACCACAAGATATGCTTCTAGAAGGGGCTTCAGAGCCAAATCATTCTGGATCTTGTGCAGTTAATTGTCCCTTGCAAATCAAGGGACAGCAAGCTGCTCAGATGTCCCCTTAGTTCTATGCCAGAGTCATACCCTAGATAAGTGTGTCCCAGAATCTGACCACGTCTTCCACAGAATCGAAGAACTTAGAAGTAGGAAGGAGAGCCAATATGAAGTTTATAAGATTTAAGTTTGAAAACCTTTGGTGGTCTCTTCCAACTTACTTTTCCTATATTGTTGCACAATGTAGTCAGATTGTAGTGGCCTTGCTAACCAGCAGTCCTCAAATCGGACCAGGAGGACCGGTCTTCCCAATTCCGGGAGACAGTCCAGTTTCCCCATTCAAGGAAACCTTTCTTAGAGGTATCCAAGGCAGAGTTTGAAAGGCCCTTGGGCCATCACCTTTCCCTGCTTAGCCCACTAGCCTTCTTAGCCTGACTATGACCATGATGGCAAAGGTTAAATGAGGGGAACAAAATGATTTTCTGACAGAATCATCATAAGCAAGGCCAGGAAAGCTCCAAACTCCAGGGTAGAAAAGCAACTCATTGTGTCCTGATTTATCCCTCTATCTCTCATTCAGCACTACCAGGTTCCATGGCAAAATAAGCTTGGAAGGAGTTTTTCATTCAGGTTAATATATTTCCAGGGTCTTAGGAAAGTACTGCATTTTTACTAAACTTACCAGCAATCCTTCTGTTCAAGTCTTCAGAGCAGATAACATGGGCATTGACAGAGATTGTGCATGTGTATGTATGTGCGTTGGAGGTGGGACTCAGAGAAAGAGTGATAGATAAATGGAATTTTAAAGGATCGGATCCTACTTGACAGGGACATGAATATAGACCAGAAGATAGAACTACTAGCTGTATGATTGTCGGAACTCAAGAGCTTACCCTCAACAATCAACACTGATAATACTACCAACCCACTTTTGTCTGTCTACCATTTATCCCTAACAGACAAAGAATAAATGATCAAGAGTTGTTGCAGGTGATAATGTTTAAGGCCTTCGGATGCACATTTTGTTTTGAAATTCAATCAGCCACCTTCCAGGAGAAGAATCTTACTGACTGAGGGGCATAGCCCAGAGATCATCAGATCTTCTAGGAAGGCCAGCTTTTCCGATCTGTAGCAGTACAGGTCTAAACAGCCCTTAAAATGGGGCTATCTTCAGGTTTTCTGGTCCAGGCTCACTGGGGTAGGTGAACCAGTAAGTCACTAGACAAGCATTTTCAGTCATTATCCCTAGATAAAGTTGTCTTGGCTGAGGATGTCCTAAGAGACTTCTTCATCCATCAAGAAAAGATCTATGGAAATGCTGTTTCCTTAGACTTGGAAGCAGGAAGAGTTGATGATTATTTTGCAATAAAGGAGTAGGACTCAGTAGGAGAAAGAATTGCACCTCAGTGAAGTGACCCAAACCAAAGTCTGCCTGACCTTGTGAGGACCCTCAGGCAAGCATCAGATGACATTATTAATAAGCAGAGAGCTAAACTATCCTCGCAGGATTATGTGAGTCAAATGTCTATAGAAGAATATGAATTCACATCATGAATTTAGGAAGGTTGGAGAGTGTCATATATCTTTTTTTTAAAGTTTGAAATTGCCTAAATTTCTCACAGGTACTTAAGTATATCTTGGTTTTTAAACCAGGATTTATTATGTGTGTGTGCATACCCAAACATACACAGCCCTCCTAGGGACTAGCGCTTCAAGTTCCCTAAGACACTTTAACGGTGGGGAATTTTTCAGTGGGAATTTTCATGGTTGGTTAAGTTGAGTCATTTATGAATAATAGTAGAGCTTCGAGCAAAGTAAAAATCCTTTGTAATTCAAGAGGCGATTGAGTCGTCAATGAACCTGTGACTTGTGTTCAACTTTTAGGAAACACTGGCTTAAAGAAAATTAGTCTACATTAGAGAGTGTGTGAAGGAGAGGAGCAAGTCAGTTACGTTCAGTATTGGTCAGTGCTCAGCAAAGTTACCATCTCTCAGTTCTCTGGCTTGTCATTTTGAAGACTATGGAAGAGAAGTATTGTTTTTTATTCATTCGTGCTTTCATTACTAAGTCAAAATTTTTTTATTACTGATAACAGTATTAATCAAAGGAAAAAGACATAATACTTTCCATTTATTCAGCTGATATTTATTGAGCACCTCCTTTGTACTGTCTAGACACTTGATGGAAATTTAGATACAGACTCTACACTCAAGGAGCTTGGAGAGAGACTAGCCGAAGACACTGACTAATAATAAACAGACATTTGCAATGCAATGTGAACCAATAACCTGTCTTCCCTTGTCTGAGACAGCCTCCTACCCACAGGGGTAGGCTTGAGGAGCCATGTTCCAATACAAAACTCTGTCTCCTCGCCATAGCAACGATCCTAGGGATGGGTACCAAGTAGTCAATCAAAATTTTTTTCTTGTCTTTTAAGATTGGGGTTGAGAAACACTAGTGTATCAGAGTGGGTTACTTGAACTGAATAAATAGGGGCTGGGACTAGGAGAGATGAGGTGGTTGGCCTGGCATGGAGATGCCTAACAGAGAAATCTGGACATCAAGAAAGATACAAGAAAAGAAATCATCGCAAGAGACTGCTAGACTCCGAACAGAGGAAGAGAGGGAAATTGAACAATCAGTAGCCCCGTTTCCTGATGGCTTCCCAGCCGTGCAATTGGTCCCCACTTTTCTTGAGGCAGAGTTGTTCAACTTTGCTTCAGGTCCCATGAGACAAAGCAGCACACTTCTTTTTCAGTGTGCCTTGTTTAAAATGAGGCTCTGTTAGCTATTACAAAAGCATCGGACTAAGACATATTCCCATAGGGGTAAGAATATCATGTTATGGGATCACCTAGGATGGAACTAACTCAGTCTTATGGGAACCTGGAAGCCAAGTGAAGTGCTTGCTATCTGAGCTGAGTCCAAACAAATGAGTAGAAATCAGCCAGTCAGAGAGCAGGAAGGGAACATGTTGGCTGAGGAAAGAGCACATGAGGAAGCCAGAGTCCATACAGTATGGTGCATATTAGGAGCTACAAAGGGTTCTCTGTGGGTGAAGCACAGGTAGAGCAGTATACATCTTTGTGGGAGGAGAGGGTCAGTGTCAAGAGATGAGGCTGGAGAGGTAAACAGGAGAGCCCTGGTAAATTATCGCCTTGAACAATGTGAAATTTGAACAGGAAAGTCTTCTTCCAGAAAGCTCGTTCTGTTTGGCTTGGGCAGAAGCCGTACCAGGCTGTTATACTGGAGCCTCAGGCATAACAAAAAAATCATTCCGTCCTTATTTAAAATGTTGGTATTTTGTTTGTGATTTTTTTTGTATTAACATTAGCTTTTTAAAATCTTATTTATCTCGATTACTGTTTTTTGGGTGCTCCTTTAAATTTTACACTTGAAGTTAGTGCCTCACTTACCTCACCTTGTTCCTGGCCCTGGGCGGAAGAGAATAAACATTGGAAACCCGGGCCATGAATGGATTCAGATTTGCTATAAGCAATGTAGCATCATATTGAAAATACATGTATAATAATTGCTTAATGATTTTCAAAATTACATTCTCAGCCATGGTCATTGTCAGCAGTTGGGTTTCCTGGGGACAGTTCCTCAGGCAGAAGTTGAGTACAGGCTTCCTGGGGGTAGAAGAAGGCAAGATTGGGTAGAGGAAGAGGCTACCCTGCGGAGCAGCTGCCACAGCCCATCTACAGGGAGGGCTGGAGCTTGGAAAGCTATTTTTAAGTGGTTTTTTAAAAAAGATTTTATTTATTTTTAGAGAGAGGGAAAAGAAGGGAGAAAGAGAGGGAGAGGAACATTGATTGGTTGCCTCTTGCACGCCCTCCAGCGACCTTTCAATTTGCAGGCTGGTGCTCAGTCCACTGACTCACACCAGCCAGGCCGGGAAAGCTCTTCTGAGCATCCTAATTGAGGCTTGATTGAGACTTCTGTATGCCAGGGTTAGCCATGGGTTGTGGGTGCTGGAGAAATGAAAAGGCAGTTCCCTGATGCCAAGGGTGATTACCAGTAAGGGACACAACAGTCAGTAAATGGTATTTAGAGTTTTCCTGTAAATCATCTCATTTCAAAGCTTTTAAAAGTTTAACCTGCATTTAGCATATATTTATAGTGAGTGGGCAAGACAGAATTCATCAGTTTATTAGGTGGGATTCTGTTAGTAGTTGCACTGTGAAAAAATAATTGTTAATAGGAGTAATAACTTAAAGAGAGCTATAATTATGCCACAATATTAAATAACTTATTAAATATTTGGTTCCATGATATTTTTCCCACTGTGTGAGATGTTTAGGATTTAAAGAATAAAATGGACACAGTGTTTTGGTCCATAAGAAATGTATAGTTTAGTGTGGGAGGTTCACTGCAATGATCATTTCAGCAAGTACTTCCTGACATAGGCAGGTGCCAGGGCTGTGGGAGAGCCCAGTCTGGATTTAGGAAAGGAGATGAGTCTGAACTGAGTCTCAGAGGATGACAAGGAGTCAGATGTATGAGGTGAAGTATGGTGTGGGAATTGAGAGAGCAAGGCTCTTACAATGTTCTCAGCATTGTAAGTTGTTCAGTATGGCCAAAGGATGGTGTGGAATGGTATGGCATGTGAGGCTGAAGACTGGGCTCTAAAACATCTTGAATGACATGTAAATAAACTCACCCTTTCCTAAAAGTTACAGAATCGCTGAGGTGTTCAAGCGAGGTGATACCTTGAGACTTAACTTTAGAAAGTTCTGTCTTGCAGCAGAATGGATTTAAGTTCCAAGTATGGTTTGATTAAGCAACTGTATTTGTTGTTTAGTGCTGTATAACAAATTACCAGAAACTTAAAGGCTTAAAACAACATACCTTTACTATCTCATAAGGTTCATTAATGTTTCTGGTAAGGCTGAATTCTCATCAAACGCTTGTCTAGAGAGGGATCTGCTCCCAAGCCCTCCAAGGTCATTGGCAGAATTCACTTTCTTGCAGCTGTTGGATTTGTGGCAGCTTTTTCAAAGCTAGCAAGAAGACATGGGCACACACACATACACAGAAGACAGAGTCGGGAAGGGAAGAGAAAGATTGTTTCTGCTAGCAAGACAGATTCTTATACAATGTTTTACATTGTATAAAACACATAATCAGGGGAGTGACATCACCGCTGCCATATGCTGTTGGTTAGAACCAACCACACTCAAGAGGGGCCCATTACACAAGGGCATGAACACCAAGAGCTAAAGCCACCTTAAAGTGTGCTCCCCACACTCACCTGCTGTCAGGTCCTACTTAATCTGGTTGTGCAAGAAAAGGTAGCCTTCAGAACACCCTCTCGGGCACCATCATCCATTGTTCTATTTTGGAGGAGCTTTGATCTTGGTAATACTCTAGAAATCAAAAAGGCTCCTCAGAAATATTTATGCAGTATCAGCAAATATCACATATTCTGCTTTACCACAAATTATTGTATCTGCTGCATCCACTTGTGGTCAAAGACAACATTATGATCCCAAAAGTATATGATTAATTAAATTATACCATAACATGTTGGGGGACCTCTGAGAACAAGGGCTCAGTCAACTCCTAACATGTATTTCTCGAATTTTTAGTCATGGGGTCCTCTTTAAGTATTTTTCTCCAACTTACTATTATGTACGTCAGTCTCCTCTTCGCTGTACTGCATCCGTAGAGTTTGTATTGAATACAGATAGCAGAGATGATACCTACCTGTGTTGCAGTGTGTTTAGTATGATGTGTTAAACACTCCATCTGGGAGTCTAGGTCTCTAGTACATGCCAGCTGGTGATTCAGTGATATACGCGTGAGTACACAGTGACTCTGCTGTTTAACTACTTAGTATGTGCATTTCAATAAGTTCACAAATTCCTGCAGGCATGTGGTTAAAGGGGCTTTGGCAGATTTCCCCTCTGGAGGGCTTGGCACCATGTAGCTGGAGCTCTCACGGGCACTGGAATTCCAAACATGCCTGCATTTGGACCAATACGTGGTGCTTTAACATGGCGGAGGCCTTTGTCAGCTCACACTTCAGTGCGTAGCCCAAGAAGTTCGACCCTCTTACTGAAATAGATTTGAGTTATTTTACATGTACTATATCTATTTGCTCCATATAAAATCATCATTTGTGAACAAGAAAAGGATGACCACCAAAATACAGAAGTATCAAAGCCACCTGCATATGAAGCTTCATCCTTTGCATAGTTATTCTTCAGTTAGTTTACTTTGTGTTACAAAGCAACTCCATGAGCGTTGGCCTTTGAAAATTAGAATCTACGAAAATAAAACATTTCTTCTAAAATTCAGGAATCCAATTTAAAGTATGTCAGACTAACATTAATGTGTGTGTGTGGTTTTTCATAAAATGGGTACATTTTACCAGCAGACGGTATGGAGCCCCCTTTGAGGTGATGAAGAGGAAAGGAAATGGGAACCAGCTGTGGCACTCACAGAAACTGATTTAGGGAGGAAGGACATTTCCTGGGCCTCAGTTCAGCTCTCACAATCAGATTCCCTGAAAAGATGCAAAATAAAAGCAAACATAAATGAGACTTAACAGAACGTCTTCTTTGACTTGATCTTTAGACATCAAGACATGTGTGTGACTAAATGGGTCTATGCAAAGATCAGAGATGGGGGATGGGATTGCCGGAAGCCCCTCATGCTGTGGGCACCTGAGTAGGTCAGTGCAGTGGATGTGGGGACACCATGTCTTCAACAATGGGCAGGTATTGATCTGCCAGGTGTTGATGAGAGAGCCCTGTGGACAGCTGTGGGCTTGGAACCATGGTGTGTTAAGGGGTTGCTGGAAGAATCCTCAGTAAGACCAGAGAATGAAGACACAGTGAATTTATCTGTCTTTCCCACTGAGGATGAGTTGGAGATTTTAAAAAAATACCTTTTGACTAATGAAAGAGAGAGACTTTGTCATTATAAATAGCATAACTTGAAATACATACACATGATGTTTATATTATGAATGGGGCTTTCTTCCATTGCTTCATTTTGCGTGAAAATATGACTCCCACCATGAATACTTTTGTAGACAGTTCTGTAGACAGCTCAGGGGATGAGAAACGCTGCATCTGCTAGAACATTGTTTTATCCGATAGTAAGTTTTCAGGTGTCATAGTTGAATGTCAAATATTGTTCCTCAGGTAGTCAGTTGCTTCCCCCCACCCTGCCACTCCAGTCTTTTTCCTGCTTGTTACCAGCAAAGTAGTGAACATAGTGTCTGTACTTACTGGTCCATGGTCTGACCTCACATGACTCAGTCTTTCCCCTCAATCAGCTTCTTACGTGTCCCCAACTATGTCCCTCCTGTCACTCTGCA
Organism: Macrotus californicus; assembly: GCA_007922815.1. Taxonomy (NCBI): domain Eukaryota; kingdom Metazoa; phylum Chordata; class Mammalia; order Chiroptera; family Phyllostomidae; genus Macrotus; species Macrotus californicus. The sequence continues at coordinate 36,768 of VMDR010006176.1, forward strand.
CGTGTGCCTCCTCCTCCCAGAAAATCTTCTCCCAGGGCTCCTAGGGCTCAGTGCCCCACCCTGGCTGGCCTCCTGCCTCTCTCGCCCTCCACAAACTTACTTAGTCTGGGTTCCACCTCCTTCCTCCCTCCCCACTCCACAAATTTATCACGTCCATGGTTTTCACAAGGCTCTCTCCTTTACTCTGGCCCCTCACAATCTCACCTGCTCTCATGAACCCATAGCCATGCATACAGAGCATTCAGAACCCTGCCCCCAGCCTCTCACCTGCACCACAGACCCCGAATGTGCCATTGGTGCCTCACACTCTACACACATAAAAATTGAACTTGTCTCAGTGTACCTCATCCTCTTGGTCACCTGGCTCAAGCCCTAGTCGTCTACTTTCCCTGGCTTCCTGATTTCCTGGAGGCCATGAGAATGTTCTTAGGAGAGCTTTTGATTGACAAAAAGTGCCAGGGTCCCCTTTACAGTCATTGCCTGGGCTCCTGCTCTTCCCCAGTGACCTAGTGTAAAGCATGGGGGCGTAGCAAGGATCACCTCTTTCTGGAAGAGACTGAAGGACACTCAGTGTCTTTGCCAAATCTTGTTTAGACTGCAGTCTAAGAAGCGCCCACCCAAGCTCCCCTCCATCTCTCGCTTCCCCTCTCGGGGTCACATGCGCATCATGACCTCTCAGCCCTGCCAGCCTCCCCCCGGCTCCCTCTGCATACCCTTTCTCACAGGCATGCTTGTAACAAATTCCTTGTTAATACAGATTCCCATTCAGAACTATGACTATTCTCTCAATGATTCCTTATCCATTCATAAGTACATATCAGATGCTCATTTAAAACTTGTTTTTAATGCCATATTCTTTCCTCTGCATTGGAGAATAGCTATTCTAAATGTTGGGGGAACCTCCACTGTTGTTACTCAGTCAGAATTTGTGTTCAAGTCATATATGCCTAAGGATCTTGGTGGGTTTTTTCTTTATTTGGTGGAGGCTGATAGATGTGTATACATATATCAATGCAAATGATTTTCCTTTTCCTTTTTTGACCAAAACAAAAACAGCATTTCACAACCATAGATAAGATCGTGTGTCTGGGCTGCCATCATTTTCAGCAACCTAAGAAATAAATCACTTCAAGTTAAATTGAAATTTTTCCTGAAGCTTTAACCTTTGAAATTAAATAGATAATTTGTAATTAATTGAGCAATTTAAATATAATGTAAGTAGTTTAAATTGGTCAGTTTAAAAGCAGCCATATCAGAAACCATGTTCATATCTACAATTATAAATGCAAGCTTATTGGCAAAACCCCTGAAAGGGAAATTTTATCACTACCAACAACCTCCACTCCTAAATGAGAAAACTAGGCAAACCCTGGAATGTTTTCATTAGGCAAGCAAGACTTATTTAAAGGTTTTGCCTAGTAAGCTGTTCCTTTACAAAAAGTTAAAATCCCTGTGTTATGTTGACTAAAAGTTGTGATCATGGAATGTTGAAGACTTTATTCATAGAAAACTCATCAGCTCATTAGAGACCTTGGCAATTTAGACCTGCAGGAATAAATGGGGGAACAAACTTTTGTGATCTCAGGTCTGGACCTGCATGTTTTACTCCAATTCATTCTTTATGTGGAGGCTCAGTCTCAGTACTTGGGTTACTGGTTCAGTAGAAGCCAGGAAAAACAACTATGTAGTAAGCAGGACATTATCCAACTGTATATTATTTACTTTATTGTAAATAATAGTAAACAGTGGTTAATAAATAGTTTTATATTGCTTTAACAAATGGTTTTAAAAAATTAAATGTGGCCAAGTCACAGAAAAAAATATTATTTATCAAGGATGGTGAATTCATTGAAACTGACGTTAGTGATGTGGTAGAATGTCATTCAGAAAAGTAAGGAACCTTCTTAGGTGGTGGATAAGTACCAATATTGGGGAGGCGGTAGTATGAAGTGTCTATTGTGGGCCTGAAAAGAGGAGATGACCAAGCAGGGGTAGCAGAGTGAAAGAGCAACAGGAATATAAGCCCACCTTTTTCCTGGTCCTGTGAGTGAGAGGAAGTGGGCAACTGTATACCTATCCATCATATCCCTGCAAATAAATGTGATTCAGTATCTAGAGTTCCCACTTATGCTAGAAGCCATGGGTAAGCAAAAAGAAAAGTAAGAGCCCTGGCTGGTGTTGCTCAGTGGATTGAGTGCCAGTCTGCAAACCAAAGGCTCACTGGATTGATTCCCAGTCAAGACACATGACTGTGTTGCAGGTCAGGTCCCCAGTAGGGGGTGGTCGAGAGGCAACCACCCATTGATGTTTCTCTGCCTCTCTCCCTCCCTTCCCCTCTCTCTAAAAATAAATAAATAAAATCTTTTATAAAAGAGTAAGACAGGGCCACAGCTGTCACGCTAGCTAATGTCTATGATGAAATGCATGACCAGCCTGCTATCAGGACATAGGAGCAGGAGGAGATCACCCTGGCATTCAGGGACCACTATGCCATGGCCCTAGAGAGTCTTGAATTAAAATTGGCCACCAGTCGGCCCCTGTGTAGATTGTTTGGTGTATCTGACTTTGCCTTTACTCACGTAATACATGGCCTGGAAATGACTTCACATCCCTCTGTCCAACACCCACCTTTCCTCAACCTTGAGTATGCTCCAGCTTTTCTCCATGAAACCTCTCGGACCACCCTAACCCAAGTCAGCACACCCACGTGAGAGCATTATATGCGTACTTCTCTTGTGCCCACTGTTCCGCTCTGCCATCCTGATACATGTGTGCACATACATTTTCTCCTAGACATTGAGCTCCTTGGGGGCATCAGTGTTGATTTCTCTAAGTATCAGATTTTCATACAATGCCCAGGATGATCCTTTATACACAGCAGACGTACATTAAACCTCTCTTGAATAAGTATGTGAATGAGGCCACTAAGGGCATTTTCACATAGCGGTGGAGGTAACTTCTGCATGTGAACTACTTCCTCATCTTTGTTGCTTACTTCCAACCATGTTCCCGTGTTTTATTATTTCTTCAACGATTCTTGCCCTTCCCAAGACTCAACAATTCAGAAGAAGGACCATTGTGCATTTTAAAAACTAGACTGCAATTGAAAGTAATTATGTATGTCCTAGAGACTGTAGCTGCTGCTGTGAATTTTAAATACAGCTTAATTTCTAGTGCACTGTTTCTGTGCTGTTTTCTTCTGTTTGCTGGGATGTAGCTGAGGCAACAGAGCCAAACTTTTCACTTTATACCTAATTAGCCACTGAAATTAGAAGACCCATACAATTTATAAGTGCTCTGCATTTTGAGCAACTTGACAATTACAAATGTTTGGGATCAGAGTTAACCTAAACTCACAAATACTTACATTTCATGATTGCTAATCGGAGAATTGACAGCCAATATGCTATTGTTATTGCCTCTTCCTAGAAAGCTTTAAACCATTACTCCACAAAAACTGCTGGCTGAACCTAAGTGCGCATGCTGGGGTGGTGGAATGCTGGTCTAGAACTTAGCCTTGCTTCGATAGCCTGATAGATTTATTGTGATGCTCTCCTGATACTTGATTCTCTGACAATCTTTTTTCTGCGCTTCTTAGAAATAACAACAAAGGGTTGCCTGCCTGTGGTTATAAGTTATAGTGACTTGGGGTGAAATTACCTAACATGGTGCTGTCTCGTTGGAGGCTTGCTCACTCTTTACACCAGTCCCTCCATGCCACAAATAAATCAAAACTTGTTTTTCTTCTGAAAACTTAACAATGTTCATTGAGAAAATACTGACCACAGAGGGGCTAGAATAACCTAAGAACTGCTAAAATTTATTTTAGATTTTAATCGCTGTTCCCCTTTCTTCTCTCCTAGGTAAGTGGTGTTTTCTCTTCGTTGCCTCAGGGAGCGTTGGCTTGTCTGGTAGGTGTTCATTTTACTGAGGTATGTCATGTTGCTTCAGAACTGCGTGTGAATTGCCCAAGAAAGCACAGCAGGCTTTGGACATGCATTATATTGAAAATGCTGGTGAGCATTAAATCTTTTTTAGATTAAAATTTTTTCCCTGAGATCTTACTCTGGCGTTATATCATAACATGCTTTGTTCTCCGGCCTGGAAGAGGGCCCAAGAGTTGATTAAGTGTTGATGAAAACTTGCCTTTTCTAAACTCTTTTTATGTGGATTTTCTTTTCTTTCTTTTTGTTTACTTCTTCCTGCCCTTATTGGAATGTTACTTTAACAACCTACACTCAGGATTTGATAAAACATAAAACTCCATATAAAGGCATTTTACTGAAGTTGTTACTTGTGTTGTGTTACTCCAGTCTTTTGTCTATATTGGTACCGAGAACCTCGTTAATCTTTGTCCCCTCCTCCAGCATCACAGTGACTTCATCTGTATGGTATTAGGTGGTCCATGTGGTGGAGAAGGCCTGCTTTACAAGAGCACTCTTATTAAGTTACCAAAACGAACATGTTCCTACCTTTCTAGCTATGGTGACGCTGACACTTTATTCTATGCATTTCCTACCTTAAGGGCTGAGAGTGGTGGTTTTTCCAGGGATGTTGTTGATGCCAAGATTTCTCATTTAAAAAAATGAATGAGGAGTAATCTGCAAAAAAGCAAAGAGTCCTTTGATTTGTAAATCAAATTTTATAGTAAAATATACACAACTTCTGACTGTTTAATTGTATTTTTTATGGTTGTTGACTTCCGCTTTGAGCTGATACAGAACACATTAAACCACATTGTCTTTGGCGTGGAATATAGGAAATTAAGTCCCTCTGTGCCTAACATGCAATTGATTATCTTATTGGTTGTTGGCCTAGGCTATTGATTCTGTTAGAAGTGCTTATTCTTTAAAGACACTGGATTTGGTTCAGCTGTATTCTGTTTTCTACTCCTTCACAATCACCATTCAAAAACTCTTGCTCTTACATTAATTTATCTGAGATATATGTAGTTTGTTACTTGAAGAGCATTTTATTTAAACACTTAGATTATCGGGGGGGGGGGTTAGGGGGGCTTTTGATAATCTGACCTTAAGATATGTTTTACTGGTGCTTATGTGTGTTTAGTAGAACATGTTTGAAGAAGAGTACCCAGAGGTCAACTGAATTGCTCTTGAAACATTTAAAAGGCTATACATGTTGCTTTAAATAACCTGTATGAAATTTTGACCCCATGCTGTTTTCAGTCCTGCAACAGAATTTTTCTACTAAAGATTCTGTATTAAAAAGATCAGAAAACAGGAGACAGAAAGACAGGAAGGGTGAAGAAGGTTAGATTTCACACTTGCATAGGCTGTTCCCAGACTTTGAAGCCTATCAGAGACCCACTGAACAGCTTGCTTAACAATGGGCTGAATAGGGACCACATTTTAAGTTGACAAAGTTAGCCTGTGCTGGGAATTTTTTATTCTTTCCCTTCTGACCTTTTTGGATGCCATAAATGAAATGAGGAGACATAGACTTGGAAACACCAGGGGCTACTTATTTATACCAATTCTATGATGGGGGAAAAAACCCAGAGAGAACAAATGCAGTATGTTTCACTCTGTCCCTTAACTCAGGCAACAGTAAACATAAAGTTGCTTTGGTTCCAACCTATAACCCCATTTTGGTATGAGATCTTCCTTTGTTAGTTTTAAATTCTTTCCCCTCTATTCAAAGAAGCCACTCAGAAAGGTCAAATCTGGAGAAGTAGCTGAGTTTTATTCTGACTGTAAAGAGAACTTGAAAATGCCTTATTTGAGATAAAGTCTGTTTTTCACTCAGGTTTCATGATTTGTATTAATGCTACTTCTATTATGGACATCTTCCACTTTGATATCAGAGCCACTAGGGTTTTTGCCAGTGAACATATCTATAATATCATTATTTTTCTTATTAAAAAATGCCAATTCAGCTATCTAGAGAATAATGATCATCTGGTATTTCCACTGCTGGGTAAAAGTAACTGTATGACTTTATCATTGTTAATTGCACAACATTCATTTCTATATTGTTGAAAAGTCCTTTGTGGTACTAATTGCTAAGAGATACTATACTTCAACATTAAATGTTTACCTATACTAGGTAAATTTTGTTATATACTATTTATTTTATAATCCAAATAGGATCAAATGTGTCACAGAGTTATAATGAAGTCAGAAGGCACTGTAATTTATCTCTTTGCTCTAGTGACTTGTGTTAGTCCTGTGCTGAGAATGAGAAATATAATGAATGTATCCTTGTCCTCATGAAGCTACATTATTGGGAGTGAGGAGACACAAGACAGACCAGCACCAAAATAAAAAATGATAGATAACAACGCAAGGTAGACTATGAAGCATGGTATAGAAAATAAGTGTCTTAGGAGAATGGGGAGCCCTGAAAATTGGAGCAGTTAGCTGTGCAGAGAAAATGTAGTTTCTTTTTCTAGGTCTGGTGCGATCTCTGAACTCTGATCATACCAGGCAGGGAAAATTTGGGCTTGCCAACTAACTTACCTCAATCTCTTCTAATTTAAATGACAGCAAGTAAGTAGGCAAAGTGCAACAGCCTTCAGCCTCTGCTTGTGCTACCCAGCTGCCACCCTTAGCGAGGCTGGGTGCCTGGGGCAGCATGGGACATTACCTGTTGGTATTGTGCTGGTTTTCAGGTGCGCACTGGCTGGGGCCCACAGAGTTGTGTCCAGGTTTGTGCATGGTATGTAATACCTGTAAGCTGCTGGTCTGCACTATGGTTTTGCCTTGCTGGCTTTGGGTGTCCTCCTGGGGTCAAGCTAACTCACAATTGGCCCCCAGCTGGTCTGATCACCCTGTTGCCAGGGCACAGGGGCAGTTGGGGCTGGAGGGTTCACAGCCAGCTCCATCACCTGCCTTGTCTGCTTTCCTGACAGGGAACAGTGGAACTCGGGGATACCTCAGTTAGCACGAGTGTGTTAGGGACCTCAAGCTTCCTCACTGTATCCAACCATTTAAACTTCCCAGGCTGTTCTGGGCACCCTTTGAAAGAGTCTCTTCCCAAAAACCCAAACAAAATGACATGTAAACAGCTCTTTCCCTGGCATTACTCAGCCAATCTAAGATGTCCTCCTGCTGGGATTTTGATATAGAGAGGGAAGGTCAAGATCTTTCTCTGCTTCCCATACTTTCACAGCTCTCTTCTTACCGTCCTTCTGCAGTGGGGTACCGGGTTCTTTACATCATATTCTGAGTTCTCTCTACTTCTGGTACATAGCAGTAAATTCTAAGGTCTAGAAACCAGGCTTGGCTCTCAATATGCCAAATGAGAGCAAATAGCAGTTTAAACAATTATTTCCTCTACCAATTGTGATCTTCAGAATTGTGCCTAACTCAAAAATTCAGTTTTGGACATCAACAGCTGAATTTGACCCTGTCTTTTCTCCTCCTTACGTTTTTGCTTCCTTTCTTTCACTCCCACTAACATAGCTCTGACACCTTCTATACAGTAGGCAGGGCGATGTCTTGGCTTACTAGTGAACAACTTATATACACAGAAATGCAAACAAGGAAATTGCACTAAAAAGTGTTTACCACCTTTGAGGGAACTGGCATGGGTTCATGAGGATTGTGTGTTTCATCAACAAAGGGGGCACTGGACAGTGTTTGTTATATTTGATGGCTCATGTTGGGAGCATCTAAAAGGACTGGGGCTAGAACGAAGGGAAATTTGGGGGACTGGCGAAGGGGGTCAGTCCAGAACCATATTTCTAAAGTGATTTTGTCAAAGAGGTAGTCCAATAAGATGTTCTGAGAGATACAGGACAAATCTGTTTGGGTTGGCAATGTTCCATGTATTCCCCTTGGAGACTCATACCATATATTAGCATATTAATATTTCAGGCAATTCCTACCACATAGGAACATGTGTAACACCATTTAACCCAGTTGGACCCTATGCATGTAATACCTATTACCAATCCAGAAAACTCATTTTGAGATCTGCTGCTAAGGTACAATGATGAAGCTGGGAATCGTTTTTGGTGGGAACTAACATAAGGAAAATAGAGCACTAGAAATTTTATTCAATTTTTTTGAGGACTTACTGTATATAAGGCACACTGTGATTTATCGGTTCATAAATACGAGTGCCAAATCAGTCCTTAAGGGCTTAGAATTTTTCAAAATTGCTCTCTTTCTATTTAAGAAGTATAAAGTATCAGCTATTTATAGTCAGTTTGCAATACAGCGCAAGTGAAACAATCTGCTTTTGTTTGAAATGTCAGGTAATCACAGAAGAAATTACCAATCCTCTCTCAAAATAACTGTTTATAGTGAATGGTTACTGTATTTCCTTTGCTGGGTAGACCTGATACATTAATTACAAAAGATATCAACTATATTTGACATAATATAACATATCAAGATATTCCAAAATATTCTTTCATGATAGTATTGTCTAAACTAAGCTTTTTAGTTATGTCGGAAAGGACCTGTATGGACTAATACTTGGAAAGGCCTACATTTAATTTTGTAATAAATTGTCCCCTTTTTTAATTGACAATGTTACAACTTTTTATGTTAATCATGATAGAATGTCTCAGAGGACTTTTTAAATTATATTTCTATGGCTTGACCAATTTTATGTTTCAATTTTTAATTTCTTTCTCCTTTCTTCATGCAGTAGTCTTCTTTCACTGAGCACCCCAGCATATTCGAAGTGTCCCACAGCCGATGTCTAGTAATAAAAATAATAACACATTTGTAATTCTTTATAAAACATGGAAGTCCACTGTAAATGCTTGCTTCATCAAAGGTCATGTATTCAACTACCACTTCTCTACTTTTTTTTTCTTCTTTCTTTCCTTGTGCCTGTTAAGCCATTTGACTATCAGAAGTCCTGTCAGGAAAGAGAAGGGGATGTGAAATTTAGAAATGAAAGCTTGTAGGGAAAGACCAGAAGGACCGTGAAGTGTCAGGGCTGAAGAAGCCCTTACGGAACATCCAGCCCAGTGTTCCACTTACAGATACGTGCAATGAGAGCCGAACGTTTGGAAGCTGAACGAACTTGTCCGAGTGCAGGCCTGTCTTTTGGTTCCCAATTCAGTTCCCTACCTGTTGGACCAAGCAGAGTTTCAAGGAAATTTGAAACTAAGAATTTGAACAAGGTATGAGGGTTAACTATACTAATTTCTAATTCTGCTAATTTTTAATTATGTTAAAATCAGCTAAAAGACAGTATCTAGTTACAGTTCTGCCTATGCCCAACATCACAATCTTCCTTCAGATGGATACCATGATTTTATGTTGTAGGTAAAGTCAGTTGAAATGTAAATTTTTATATGCATAATGTCTAAAATTCCCCAAATGTGGCCCCTGATCTATCCCACAGTTGATTCACCCATGCCACAGATGTTTTTGGTCACTCAGTTTTCAGTGCAGTGTATTTTGTTGGCTGATGTGCCGATGAATGGCCTATAAACATGATGAAGTTCAGGCTTTACCTCGCAATGAATTATCTTTATTTGCTAGAAAAAGTTAAAAATATCCACATTTTTATCATAGAAACACCTAGAAGAAAACATAATTATATTTTGTAGACTATTTTAGAAATTTCACAGAAAAAGAAAACAGAGTAACAACAGGCCATAACATCGCTTTGTACCACGTGATTCACACTGAACGTGCAGACGTGGTCAGTTTTCTCCTTTTGTGTTCCCTGAAGTGTTCTTTGTTTTGTGAATACACAAAGTCATTGTTTTATCGCCGTGATGTTTTCCGTTTGGATGGTACTGAGTTGCGTACAACAAGTGAAATAGTCTGTATCCTTGCAATTAAACTGAGAAAGGGAGGTCTGAAAGTGGCCCGAGCCCACTGTAACATTATCAGATTGAAAACAGCAACTTACTAGTGAGGTGTCTGATGCCACCTTCACTTCAGGTACATTCACGGTTGGAATACATCCGAAGCTAAGGTTAGCTGTGGGTTTAGCTAACTTTCAGTTGGAGGTTAGCTATGAGTTTTTTGCATTTATGGAGAAAATTTTATGAAGTCCTGAAATTATTTAATAGAACTCTTAACAGTTAATTCTATAACTTTATAAAACACCAACTAAACTGATAGGGACTGAAATATATTGCAAATAGAAGGTTATGATTCCAGAGTGCCTAATTTTAGTTAATGACATTTAATTCCCCTTGTTATAAATTAACAAAGAATAAGTTAGAGGTGACTTTATCTTGTTAAATTATAGGTCTTAATTTTGATTGCAATTCACCCGAGAGCACTTTGCTGAAGTATTTACCTGCATTAATTTACACTATTCACACCTCAACTGT
>VMDR010006177.1:0-46938 GCA_007922815.1 Macrotus californicus
CAATTGTTCTTACTGTTCAAAGGCCATCATGCAGATAATTTTCACATCATTAATTATAGTGACTGTCAAGAAATGCCAGAAGTAGCACTTTTTAATGAAAAATAAGGCTTTAGGAAATAATACCTTGTATAATAGGATTATATAAATGCCTGATTAGTGAATGAGCAGGCATTTATTATGTGAGAAACAGTTGTTTGGATTCTGTATTAGTGCAACAATGAAAAAGAGCCAGAGTGTGGTATTCACATGGACTGTTCTGTGAAACAGATCCCAATATGCTACTCTGGGAAACATGCCTCTGGACTGAAGGCACATAAGGAAGGTTAGTTTCATTATTGAATTAAGTTGGATGGAAAATACGGCGACTCTAATTGTCCACTTCAGACATAGTCCAAGCAGTGGCACTGTCATCGTCAAAATCACTTCCATATTTTTATAACTTGCTCTTCCCCCTATCACAAAAGTTTAAGTTTCAGGACACCTGGATCATGCTGATATTTGGAAGAAAATAAACACCCTAGTAGCAGGTTTTTAGGATGCTTTGCCAACGTGGCAGATGTAGACAGATGTTCATTTCCCTTTGCAATCTGCATCGTGAAGTTCAGGGTCTCCATTAACTTCCAAGAAGACTTGGAGTCCTGAAGAAATATTTAGATTTAGTAGAAAATGCTGGGCATTATAATGAAGGGGCAAGTCACTCAGAATTCAGTGTAACATGTAACCTGTGATAATATATACAAAATAAAACCATATGCTATGCAGAAGTTTTAAATCCAATCAATATGCTAAAAGAAGGTATCCTTCTAATATCTTGAGGAAGATTATGGGATGTTAGTATTTCTTCACAGCTCTGTGTGCTTTTGTAATGAATTAAACATGTTAAACTAGAACTTGGAAAATTGAGCATTAAACAAAGAGAACGGCATGGAACCATGAATTGGCATCACTGTTCCCGTGTTTCTTAAATTAGTGTCTTAAGCTATCTCATAGCCAAACATGACAACAAGCATATAGCAGACGAGTCAGAGCTGGAAGAAAGGAAAATTTTCTGTTTTTTCATTGTGTCTTTGGGGAAACTCTATCTAAAGCATGAGTAAATATATTTTTAACAATGTGTTTCAACAGCTTGAATTCTATAAGCTCCTCTCAAATCTTCGTAAACATGACAGATGCACAGAGAGTGTTCGTGTTTGTTCACGCACTTCCTCTTTCAATGTAAGCCCATGTTGCATTCCATCTATTTTTAACCTGAGAATTGTAAAAGCTGAATTCATATAATAGAAATATTTGGTAAATTTTCTGCAATCCTTACACCAGAGAAAACTACAGATTAGTTTCTATAAGCCCTGCAGTAATTTCATATATTTTTCAATTAAAATATAATTCATAGATTATGTTTAATACCACTTAATTACCTTAAACAATACATCATAAACATTTTCTACTCATTAATGTAAACTGAGATACAAGGCAATCATATCTTATAATTAACTTCATAATGTATCAGGATTTTATCACTCTCGTTACCATAACTTACTGAAAAGTTTTTGAATGTCTGAATTTTTCCAATATTTTCTTATTATATACAGGGTAGGCTTGAATCTATTTTGTGTCCATCGATGACTATGCATTTAAGATATTTCCAAAATGAAATTCGCTGAGTCAAATGGCATGCAAAAGCGGAACTTTTTCCCACATATTTTAACGATTTATCCTGTAGGAGAGGTGTACCACTGAACCCACACAGACACACCAGCAGTTTAGCTCAATCCTGGCGCCTTCACATCCTCATCAGTATTGGAGGGGTCTGTTTCTTTTCATCTTTAAGAATTTGATCAGCGTTAAGAGCTTATCAAATCAGAAGCATCTCATTTATTGTGTCTCTTTGACTACTAGGGAGATTTATAATGCATGCTTCTGGGTCAGGAGAAAAAAACCACTTCCAATAATGGGACAATTGATAAAAATTTAACATGAATTATACATTAGACAATAGTCAATGTATACATTGACAATGTATAATAGTCAATTATGTCAATGTTACATTTCCTGAATTTGACCACTGCTCTGTGATTATACGAGAGAATTTCCTTGTTCTCAGGAAAGTCAGGCTGAAATATTTGGGGGTTAAGTGTCATGAGGTCTTCAATCAACTCTCGAATGGTTCAGGAGCAACGATCATGGCGACAACACCAACAAGGCGTCTGTGTGTCCGTGTCCTAGGTGAAGGGTACCTAAGAGTTTTTACAACTCTTCTGTGGGTTTCAATTATAAAATACAAAAATAAGTAAAATGAATAGATCACTTCAAATTAAAAAAAAAGAGATTTGTAATTCTCTCTCTGCTTGAAACGCTCTTTCCTAGACAGAAGAAACCACAACATTCATCCCCCATGTCAAAGAACTTAACTAATGTTATCAACTCCCAGAATATTATATCTCTCCATCCCCCAATCTTTAAACTCACTGTATGGGTATTGATCTTCGGTTGTGTGGATATCAGAACCATCCCTGAATAAACTGTAAGTAAGCCGGTGGGCATTGGGAGAATCAGGTGGGCTCCAGGAGAGATTGATAGCAGAAGAACTTTGAACTTGTCCTCTGGGAGGGGGTTGCTGGGACGGAGCTAAATTACAATGGAGAGAGCATTTATTAGCAAAGGCAATCAATAAGCACACAAGTAAAGTGAAGTAAGATATCCAGCAAAGAGGTCTTTCTGACTCAGGATTACTTTATCAAGAAGACATGCGGTTGACCGAGACATTAATAAACAAAGGGTATATATCATGAATTACTAAAACAAAGCTTTTTATCAGTAAGCATGTAACAAATTTGTAATTGGGGAGGAACCCACAAAGTTTACATTAAGCACTTCTTTGTTCTTTTTTTTTTAGAAACTATCCAAAGAAGCAAAACACTTCTTTTCTCTTTAATTAATTTAAATTTTGACATAAATAAGATCCGTTGACACTTGAAATTTAAGTAGCATGATTTTGGCATTTCTGAAAGGAAGTTTTCCATTGCATTAAGCACAATGTCTCCTCTTGCTTCACAGAGCACAGTGTAAAAAAAGATAATAGTTGGTCATACAAACAGCTGCAGATGTTATGAATGCTAAATAGTCCAAATATTAGCAAAAAACAATTTGAATGGACTACGTGAACCCAGCAACCCCTGTCAGAGGCGCCATGATGATTACAGATAATATGATTGCTTCTTCCAGGCACACAAGAGCATTCATTTCACTATTTCAGGAACACTTTGTATAATATCAGTAAACACCATGAAAACACTGTCTCCCATCTCTGTACATTTTCCTTAGTTTTCCTATTTTTGAGAGTAAACCTGCATTTTTCACTATAAACATGAATTAGAAAAACAATGTCTATTTTTTTTAAGGACACCCCACCACATTCATTTACTCTCCCCTAGTTTAACACATGCATAATCCTCCATCTGCTTAGAGAATCACAGCCTCACCACACTTCCTCGTTAAATGAGATATTGGAGACACAGGTTGCTGTGTTGTCTTATTTCTTAAAAACATTCATCTCCTTAAGGAAAATTTAAAAGCCACGCATAGAAACAAACCAATCAAATAATTATCAATATTTTTATATGAAATGTCTGCAATCACTAGGTGACAGGGATGCAGGAGAAAAGACAGAGCACATGCAAATTAAGTAATTTAATAAAGGACTTAATAAAGACACTATTTTCCAAAGGCTAGGCTGAGTATAAAGACATGGAGCAGCATCCTAGGGTATGGACACAGCCGAGGTGTTTATGTCCAGTGTCTTCAAGACCGCCTCCTGGGATCTGAACTCACAGAACTGACTCATCATATAGTCCCACTTATGGCTAATCTTTATTTCAGCAAAAGGAGACAGTGCAATCAACAAAGGGAAAGGCACATGGGTGAGTTCCAGGGAAGGCAGCCACTTCCAGCCACACAGAATCTGCTTAATTCCCCCAGCAATGTGTCGTGTACATGCCTGCCAAATGCTTCCAACCAGGGACTTCATTAGAGACGCAGTGCCCAGGGTTTGTATGGGGGCTGTTCTTATAGACAGATGCCCAGGAGGGTAGCACGTGTTAAGAATAAACCTCTTGGTTGGATAAAATTTAAGGGACAATGAGCCACTCATGAGTTTGAAGGGATGGTGGGAACCCTCATGAAACCCAGGTTCCCAGAAGCCAGCCAAAGCCAACTTTGTAAGCAGGTCTTTCTAAAGATCAGCAGCCAGGCCTGCTATATGGAGTTCTTTCCACACACTCTCTCTTAGCTTGATGGGGCTCAGCACTCCAGGGCATGTGTGAAGATCACTAGGCAGCGGCTGGAACCACTCAGATTGAGATGCAGCCAGCCCCAGGCCACTCCTACACTGAGACAAGGAGCTGGGTGTTAAATCTTCCAACTTCCCTTTCCAACAACCCTCCAGATGATGGGCAGGTTCCTGTTAGTAGTGCAGCCAACTGCAAGTCAGAAGCCAAGAGAACTTGCTGGTGCTGGCCTCCCGCACTCCTGGGAGACACAACAGGCTAGGGAAGTATGGCGTGATCATGTGAAGTTATCCTGCTCACCAGGTAAAGACTTTCACCTCGGAGCTACCACTGATTTGTCAGAATTCATGAGTGATGTACTCTACTGTAAAGACATGATACAATCTAATAGTAACATTTCATGGAAGCATTTCAAGAGCACTGACTTGGAAATACATAAAATTCCACATATTATGCATATACTTCCTAAAGACAGTGTCCCTAGTCCTGTGGTAGATAATATTAATGTCCTAGTTTGAAAGAAAAATGTTCAAACTAGATACACTCTCATTCTTCTCCTTTAAATCTTCTCTTCTCCTTTAGAATTTGCATGGTTATATTAAAATTCTAACTCTCCATATGCCTATTTAGATAGAGGACAAGTGTCGTAACAATCTCAAAACGACAAATGGAAAGAGAATTATTTCCAAACAGCTTATATTTTCGAATTCGTGGATTTGCCATAATTGACACGGTCATTTTGGCTGAACATGGACAGGGTCTTTGACCTTGCAGTGAATTTTAATTTAGAGATTTAAATCCCGTTGTTCTTGGTGAAATCACAAAGATTATGTCTCATTTGTAGCAAGGAGAGCCTTGCACTCCCTTGCAATTTAATATGTTTTTGTGATTATGAGTTACTGCATCTAAAACTTGGCATGTGATCAGGAATCCAACAGACTTCAGGGTTCAAGCAATCAAAACCGGCCTTCAGACTAGTTTCAAAGACAGTAAAATACTTATAGGGTGACTGAAAGAGAGAGATGTTTCGGTCTCATGTCAAAGGGTCCCGGAAATGATTTGCAGCACATGAAAATTCCCTTGGCAACAAATCCAGGCACCAACACACACACACTCAGGCTCTGTGAAAGCTTTAAAGTTGACTACTTGTTAGGGCAGCCTCACAATCTTGTCCTGGTCTACGGTGTGAATGAAGAGTGCCTACTTGGCACTTAATAAGCATTTTCATAGACCTGAAGGGTTAGGTGGCCTCATGCCACTCTTAAAACACACATGAAACACTGTGCATGAGTTAACTTAAGCTCCCCTTTATGGGCTGAAAGTAGACTTCTGAGACAATGATCACGTATGCACTCATCAAAATTGCCAGTTATGGTCTTTGCGTACGCCTGACTCTCATTTAAAGCAGAAAGCACGTGTAATATTGTAACCACATCCATCTGTCTAGGGGCCATGTGCTTTCATCTTGGATTGGGCCTTTCAGTAGTTCCATGCCTGCAGTCAAATTCGGATTGGGACCCCTGAGCTTTTCCCCATTTATAGGAAGGGGACGACAACACCTACCTCTCAGGGTTATTACTAGTATAAAATGAGTGTGTGTGCATGAATGCGTGTCCGTCTGTCTCACAAAAGGCTGCCAGTACTGTGCCTATTACACAGGCATCTAGATTCCCTGTATCTTTTTACTTTGCCATCTCTAGGAGGTTATCTTTGTCCACACAGTCCAGGTCAATGACCACTCAGTCCACATCCAGTTCAGCAGGAAAGTGAAGAGTAAGGACGGAGGGCATGCCCTGTGCCCAGGAACCACACGTCAGTGTCACCCTCCCCATCTCAGCCAGATTAGGGACGCTGGCTAACTATAGGAGAAGAAAAGGCCATGCACCCAGTCCCATGTTCTGTTAACATAAAACGGTGGATGGTAGGAACTGAGAACAACCCAACAGTGTCTGCCATAGATGAGATGAAAAGCTAAAGAACAGCTAGAAAATCATGACATATGTAAAAAGAAAAAAGAGACTAGGGTGCTTCTAGTTAAACCAGTGCAAAGAGTGAAGTGACAGGAAACTGGACACATCATCAAAATAACTCTTTTTGGGAGATCTAGCGCATTCATATGCAGAGAATAATGGAGAATATTGATTCTTAACAAAATAGTAGAGCTTTAAGGAGAGACCACAAGTGTCTGCAGCTTTTTTGCTCACCAGCCAAGTATGTTCGTTTCAGCAGAGTAGGGCTGGCTATAAATACCAGCACCTTTGGCACCACAGGGCACTGACGGCTTCATTTGGAAATGGTGACAACAACTCATAGCTTTGCCATCTCAAACGGGCAGACTCACTTAG
The DNA here is from genome assembly GCA_007922815.1 of Macrotus californicus. Lineage (NCBI taxonomy): Eukaryota > Metazoa > Chordata > Mammalia > Chiroptera > Phyllostomidae > Macrotus > Macrotus californicus. The sequence continues at coordinate 6,629 of VMDR010006177.1, forward strand.
GAACAGTGAGGAAATCCCACAGATCTGCCACCTTGAGGATGTGCTCCCAGCTGGGTTAAGTAGTGAACTAACCAGAGCATAAGGCAGGAGATTCTGGGCAAGGGAAAGCCAATGAGGCCTGAGACAAGCTCTCTACAGCTCCTGGCCAGTGGGGGAACTATGGGTGTGTGAGGAAGAACCAAGAAAGTCTGGTAAGAGGTGAAGGCCAAGGGACAGCTGAGAACTAGCTATAACCCTGAATGCATTTCCAATCCATGCATGTTGGTTGGCAGAAGCTGTATGGTCTGAAAGTAGATGAGCATAAACATTGACCATATCACTGGCTGATTCAGACACAAGAATGACCTTCTAGGCTATAAGCAAGCATTAAAATTAAAAAAAAAAAAAAGCTGATTACAGACATCAGCAGCTGTACACTGTAGTGGAGAAAGTTTTCCACCATTTAAGTCTATGCAAATTGCCAAAAAAAAAAATCTAACAACTTAAGTTGTTTTCAACGTAAAATTGCAACACGCTCAAAGAAACTGTGAACCATACTCATAAAAAGAAAAGGCAATCAATAGAAACAGACTCTTGAGTATAGCAAACACACAGTAAACTTGAAGATAAAGCCAGAGATAGAACTTAAAGATACAGCAATCTGATTTATTCAATTTAAAGGAAAGAGGGAGAAACAAGACTGAACAAAAAGGAACAGAGCCTTAGGGAGCTATGAGAAAATGTCAGGTGTACCACGCACCAACGTGTGTAATGGGATCCCCAAAAGGAAAAGGAGAGGAAAGATGAAGAAAGGGGCAGAGAATAACACTGTGGTTGCCAGGGGCTGGGAAGAAAGGGGGGATGAATGTTTAAGGGGCACAGAGTTCCAGTTTCACAAGAAGAAATGAGTTATGGAGGCGGATGATAGTGACAGTTACACAGCATTATGAATGTATTTAATATCACTGAACTGTGCAGTTAAAAAGGGTTCATATGGTCAATTTTGTTGTGCATATGTCACCAAAATAAAAATATTTCTCTTTTTTTTAAAAAAAGGAGAGCTATAAGAACCTCTTTGATAAGTAGGGATAAAGAAAAAATGTGAATGATAAAAAGATGGACAGATAAGCAAGGATAAACATAAAAGTGAGTAGAGACTTGAGTGTCAAGAAGATGTAAACACAAATGATTCATAAATAATTAAAATATATGTCATATATAATTAAGCAATAAATATGTGTGTATATATATATGCATATAAATATAAATCTGTTACGTTTATAGCCAGAAGTTTAAGGCAAACTGGAATTTATCTAGAAAAGAACATGGAAAGCAGAGCTATTAAATACCTGTTTTCCTTCTGTCCCTCATATCAAGGGGAATGACTATCATTTTGAAAGCATGAAACAAATATTCACAGGAAAGAAGTAAATCACACAACAAGAAAGCATATTATCAGAGAGGCCCTAACTACTTTATGTGAAATCAAATCAATTCTCCTGCATTCTGAAAATTACATCTTAGGATTCTTATCCCAAATCCCCATCATAAAAAAAAAAAAAAAAAGAAATCACAGATGCTATTGCTAAATTGTTGTCAGTGGTCTCTAAGGAAATGGAAAAGATAATAGTTATAATCCCGTGCTATCCAAACTGTGCAGAAAAGCTCCATGAAACATTCTAATTCTCGAGGAAAACACATTCTTGACGTCGGCTGGAGGGAAAGGAAGCATGAGCCCGAGGTAGTTCACAGTTTCAACAATAGATAGCACTCCGTTCCTTTCAATAGCGTGGCGTCTTCATGAGGCTGGTTGCTCTGGTGGTTGCTAGGATGAAAAGCAAGGACCAATCAAAGCGGAGCAGGAAAGAAAGCAGGCTCCCTTCCAACGAACCCCACAGTGGGTACTTTCCTGAGCCCCACTTGCAATGTTTCAAGCTCCTGTGAAGACGAGAATCCTAATTTTTTTTTAACGAATTACCCCGGCTGAGCCTGAGCTTCTGACTTTGCACAGTGTTTTGTAACTTTTCTGAAACACAAACCTAAAATAGCAGCAACAACAACAACCACCACAACCACAGATGGTTGAAGAAAAAAGATGCTCAGTACTATAGATCACAATGTTAAAGAGAGGCATCAAAATGGGTGTGTCCAGGAAAGGATAATTAGAAATATGAACGTTTTTAAAGTTATTAACAACTAGAAGCCTTTGAGGAGATCGAGAATGTGTAACCCTGAGAAGAAAAGAGCTAATGTCAGATGTCTGCCACTACTAAGATAAGTCGGCCAGGTGCCCAGTGACCAGATTATGTGGTTTTGCCTGAAGTATAATTCCTCAACCGTGTCTCAGAAACCAGCATAGGTAGCAAAACATGGAGCCGAGGCCAATATTTTCACACAAAATTCGTGCAGAACCACTCAAAAATCACTGAGACTGGGAAGGTTGTATGTAAGACCGCCACAATTCTATTTAAATGATGATATACAGCTGACATCCAAAGCCATTTCTGTTGCACAAAAATCAATGAACTCAAGCGCTAATCAATGAATAACAAATATTAATTAAATGCTCAAGGAAAGCCAGAGTTGTGTTTAGACTGTATTTATACATGGGTAATGATCATCCTTTCTCAAAAATAGCATAAACATCTAGTGTTACTTAGACTAAAATCCAGAAGTTTCAGTGAAACATGGGATAGTAAAGATACATCACACAGGCACAAAATTTAAATACACTCCACCTTTGTTCCTTCAGTATCCAGTGCAGTTGCCATGGAGCCCAACATCCGTTACTTATGGCTGCCTTCCTCAAACACAGACAGCACGGTACCCCGCCTGCTTGTTTAGGACGATTTGTCCTGACTAGTGGCATTTCCTAGCACGGTGATGCCTGATCGGCTCAGGACACCCCGAGGAGAAGACGCACAGTACAACACGTTGCAGAGGGCTCCTTACCACACGTTTTCAGCATGCATTTCTTAGGAATTCTGAAAAATGGCAAGGGCATCTGGTCTTGAAGTAAATATTTAAAAAATCATCAGTATGTTTTCAATAGCAGGACTGCAGGTGACCTGGTGGAATCAGTTCAAGAACCTGGAAAAGGGTGCTGGGAAGTCAAAAGATACTCAGATGCAATTTTTGGCTTTCAAGAGTGAGAAGGAGAAACATGGGCGATGTTTAAACAACTAATGCCAGTGAAAGTAGGAAGAGAAGAATATCAAAACACAGGAGTTAGTAATATAAATGATAAGTAATGATAATGATCGCTACGATATCAATAAATAGCTACTAGGAGCAGAGTGTCCATAAAATGTGTGGGATGGAAGGACAGACAACTCATAATAAAGTATAGATCTTCCACTTGTTAGAGAAAATCATCTGGAAACACTGTTGTGTGCTGGGGTGACCAATCATTTGGCTCACCCAGTAATGTCCTGATTTTTACACAGAAAGTCCCTCAGTTTGGGGTAAAGCAGGACTTCAGTCACCTTTCTAGTGATATAAGAAACCCTTGCATATACCCCATTAGCAATATTATCATATTGCCATTTTCCATGACTTAATCAAGGGAAAAGAACACCAGTGTCATTTAGTGTGATTTTTTTTTATTTCTTCGCTAATGGGTCCACATGGTACCTAAGCCTTCCTGCGGGGTTCCCCATGGAGAGAACAGCGGGCCCCCTTCCCTGCAGGACATTCTGCAGAGGCCAGCGCCAGGCCAGGCGCACTTACCCTTGCTGCAGCCCCACGGGTTGCTGACATCCAAGTGGCTCGCACCGGGAACACAGGCATCACACTTTGAGCCGGTGACAAATCGTTTACAGAAACATTGGCCTGTGACCAAGTGACAGGTCTCATTCAAGGCTCCTGAGAGATGACAATTGCAAGGCTGACATCTGAAAACAAGAGAAATACACCGTCCAAGAGAATCACATTTTGGTTAATAATTCATAGTGTAAGTCACATGCATCTACCCATAACATTGTGGGATGAGATGATTCAGCCAACATGCTGAAAATGATTCTTGAATTAAACAAACAAACATCAAATAAAACAAAACAGAAATAATATATTTATCAAAATGCTGCTTATGATAAAACCTCTATGAAGCCTTCTCCTTGTAAACTAATTGAGGGTCCCCCCAAAGCCTGTTACTTTGCTTTTTCACATGCCAGAATACACCTTACGGATTATTTGGAATCCCACTGTTCAAGTAAGAATACTGTAAATTTTGCTTTCTCACAAAAAAAACAGTTTTCATGAGCGCTAAAGTTTAAGATTAGGCACCCCCCAAATTATCTTTTCAAGTATCTATCAAGTGGTGAGACAGGGAGTAGAAGTAATAATCATTGTTTTCCCTAAAAATCTTGAAATTCTTTATTTAGTTTTTATAAAGACTAACTTTCACTAGGAAAAGAGTTTGGGGAAGGCGTGTTCCAATGCTGACAATGCCTTAATAGGTGTTATATTCCCCTGTTTGTTTTATGCACTAAGCTCACTCATCCAGAATGGCTGGAGAACAGAGAATTATTGTGACCAATGAAAAGAAGCTAATGCTAGAAATATAATCAGAGAACTTTCCTTCAACTCACAGTTCTTGGACCCAAAGTTGCTCCTCAAAAAATTACCGTTCTGGCATTTTGCTGATAGAAACTAAAACCTGTTTCTTCAAGCTCTTACCTTGTGACAATGTCACTGCTTAGAATGAGCAATTTCGGTGCCATGAAGTATTAGAGAAGCAAAAATAGTACTTGTCCGAAGATCACCCACATTTAACAAGGGCTTTCCATACAATACATTGAATAACAACCTCACAGACTCACCTATGTTTTCTAATGAAGATGCTGGATGGATGGAGTCGCTTTACCCACTGTGACTTCTATAGTGTGGTCTCTTGGGTAATCATTCCACACCCTTAGAAAGACTGATAAAAGCTAGTCTGCTAAATAAGCTGCAAATTTGTTTTATGGACTAATATCACCTAGGGAATAAATAAAGCACACTTTATCTTGAAAACCACTATACTGTAGTGTGCCCTTTTTACGCCACGATAAAAGGACATTTTTCTCCTGTAACCAACTATATGAAGTGCTTTATGGATAGACATTGCATCAGAACTACATTTCAAATAGATATCTTGTTTGGGCTGCTGAAGTATGAGAGCTGAGGAAAATGATGCATTGAAATTAAAATGGAATTAGAGAAGTAGCAAAATATTTAATTTAACCTTAAGTTCATTATATGCTATGACCTCGAGTATGTTGTTTGTAGGTTTTTTATGTCATATTGGTCAGATGGAGCCGTAAGATGCCTGCTTCTGCCAGTACGTAATTTATCACCACACCATTCACAAATAAGTGTCTCTTGAGTATTTCAGTTTTTATTACCATTCACTCATGAGACAATCACACTCATTTTATATACAGTACATTTAGAGGAACAGTTTTCAGTGTATAACATAATTCCTTCTCCTGATGCTGTTCTATTTACTTCCAGCTACCTGCTTAACTCTGAGTCAGCTCTCAGTCAACATGCATGGGGTATTATGTTCTGAATCTAAATGGAATAAATAAATCGCTTCTTAGGAAAGCATGCAGTGTTTTGAGTAATTAAATGTGACTATTTCTGATTTTATAGTCTCTTATCCAAGCCATGGTTATATCTAACTTATCTGACTTGTGCTAATTGCTTGACTTCAGTATGAGGGAATTTTATCTGCATGAAGTTCACAGGAGACTTTTCTGAATATTATAGTTTATTTCTAGCCCAAAAAACAATAGGGATAATTTTGTAATTAAGGCTTAAGTAAAATGATTCCTATAAATTTCTCAGCCACTCAAATATAATTTTACACATTTCCAAGACTCTTTAGCAAATAAGCTACAAGTTTGATGTCATTTTATAAGTTACGACTCCTCAAGAGCACTTTCTAAATGAGATATAGCTCACGTTTATTAAAACAGAATTATACATAATAAAGCAAAAGACATTTTAAGCTTTGAGAGAGAAACAGCAAACTAAGATGAATTGCAATATTGATTTTGTCAGGATAAATGGTTTCTGTAATATTAATATAAAGAAACCTTTATTACACTGACTCTCCTGGTATAGCCCAAGCTCTCCCGCAATCTGTTTAAAATCTTCATTTTTCATCCTTATGGGAAAACCTCACTTGCTAAATGGATTTCATAAAGAGTAATCTGTCAAGATTTATATAGATAAACAATTTGTGATGTTTATTGACCAGTTCATTATGGTAAACAAAACAGGAGGGAAGCATCGCTACTCTCCACGCACAGGCAGCTAGGATAGTTCTGATCAGGCCTCGGTCTTCACTGGACACAATGGGAAAGAAGTTAATTGGCCTCTGTCTCTTAAATCACAAATCTCATCTATTTCACTTTCCAGGGAGCCTCTTCTCATAGAGCAAACAATAAGAGAGTCATCCCCCTTCTTGCTCTTGTAGAAACATCACTATTAATGAAGGGAGCATGTTTGAATGTGTTTCATTGTCAGGGTCTCCACCGTCTGAGGAAGACCTACTTTAGGAGGCCCAGAGATACAGATCACTTTACTGGCATTGCTCTCCGGATGCCTCTCTTCTGTCTGGGGCCTCAACTCATGGGTACCACCAAATTGATTTAAATGTATTGAATAACATAAAAAAAATCATAGCGGATCAATTATATTCCAGGGCTGGAGTAACACTGAAGACATAAAGATGAGTAAGATACAGAGTTGGCCCTGTCCTCAAGGAGCTCAGCGTCTAGTGAGATATAAATTTAAAAAAATAGAAAGTATTCTTTAAGATTTTATTTACTTATTTATTTACTTACTTATTTATTTATTTATTTTTAGAGGCAGGGGAAGGGAGGGACGAGGAGAGGGAGAGAAGCATCGATGTGTGGTTGCCTCTCACACGTCCCCTACTGGGGACTTAGTCTACCACCCAGGCATGTGCCTTGACTGGGAATCAAACTAGTGACCCTTTGGTTGACAGGCCAACACTCAATTCACTGAGCCGCACCAGCCAGGGCAAAAAGCATATTAATAAAGATGTATATAGGCTCTTTGAGGGCATAGAAAAGGGGCTACTATCTAGAGTGAGGGCAAGGGAGGGGACAGGGAATGGAGGATGAAGAAGGAATCTTGGAGATGTTCGCACTGCTTATTAAAATAGGAACAAACCGGGCAAATCGGGGAGGGAGAAAATAGAAAACAGACAAAAGGAGAGGGTGTCAAATTAGAAGCAATTCAAGAGTGTTGGATACAGATTCAGAATGGGGATAAGCACCAACAGATCGATCTGGAAAGGTAAGGAGAGAGAAGTTACTGCTAAATGAGGCAGGTTCGCAACAGCGGTGAGGAACAATGGAGAGGAAGGGCTTAGATCTAAGGAATGGTGAGTAAGTAAAATCAGCAGGATGAGGTGGGCAAACAGAAAAGAGGAGCAGACAAGGGACTGGAGTTACCCCAGTTTTCTAATTTGCTGACAGATGGATGATGGAGATACCATTCAATATAACGAGGAAAGGAGGAAGAGACCTCAATTACTGAGAGAACCTAGACAAGAATTATTAACAATTATTAATGAATAGGATAGAAAGAGGCTTCAAGGCAAGTTGGAGAAATTGGACAAAGACTTTTCTTCCATCCCTAGCACAAAGACTAGCACACTATAAGGGTAAAATAAAATGTGTTGAATAAGTAACAATTTAGCTGTTTGGAACTCTTGTTGATTGGCACAGCTGTCCCCCTAGCTAACCTCTCCTCCAAGGAATTCGCCACTTTTTTCCAAGGGCTGGCCCCGTTTTGTAAGGCCGCTCCCTAAGGCCAGAGGAGGTCTCAGCTGAACCCTCTCAGACAAGTCCCATGAGTCCTCGAGTGCCCTCATTTCATTTCATTTCTGCTTTGGAGGTGCAGTCTATAGTCTCATTGAGGTTCTCAGTATTCCTTTCGTCAGAGCCTATTAACAGCACCTAGATGCCCTTGGAACTGGAATCAGAATTACAGGGGAGGAACCTGGGGCTTAGAGATCCTCTTTGTTGAAGCTGGAAGCCACACTCACATGGCCCGTGACTTGCTTTGGCTAATGGCGTAAGACAAAAACAACACAGTGGCAGTGCCAAGCAGAGTCCTTGAATGTCCCTGCATGCTTCTGCTGTCTTTCTGGGGACTCTGCCACCACCAGCCAGGGCGTACCTGTTACCTGGGTAACAGCATGCTGCCCCAAGAGCCACTGGGGAACACGAACCTATGAGGCACACACTGGAATTATTTCATGATCCCGCCATGAAAGGAAGGAAGTTGACACACAAGGTATCTGCTTCCCTGTGAAGTCATCAATCTGGGTCTCAGAGAAAAGGCCAACTGTCATCAGTGGGAAACCCACGTGTGAAAAGATTATACACCCAATCTATAACCTCGTGTTGAACTGGCGAGAGTTTGTAGTAAAACCAAAACTAAGCTGGTCAAAGAAAAATTTTAATTTGTTGTATGTTTTAGAAGTCTGAGGCCTTAGATTGCCCAGCCAACCTAGACCCCAGCTGCCCACTATTTGAGGAAAATTACAGTACAGTGTATGTCAGCTGGTAAGAGACAAGTAGTGGTACAGCCCTTAGAGACTTAAAAAAAGACAAAGTACAACTAATTAATACAGAGAGAAGTCCTTTGGGGGAAACCTTTCGGGGGTTGCAATGTGTGGGTGTTCTGGAGACACTGGAGCAGTCCTAGGGTTGTGGGGAAGAGGAATCCCCGTGACGGGTCAACTTGAGGACAGAGCCTGGGACTGCACTGTCACCTGTGGGTGTTAACTACCGATGGAGATGAGAGGAATGTGGCCCATTTTTGTCTCATTGTTTTTGTTTTAGACAAATACAATATACTTTTTCTGCTTTATTGATTTTTCAGTGGGCAGACTTTTTTTTTACTGCATTGTTCCCAATACTGATTAAATCATGTTCGCTTTATGTGTCAGTGGTAAATGAAGTGATTTTTGCATTTGGATCAGCTTTTTCAAATACATGTCCCCTTTTCTCGTGATAGGTAACTTTTGAAGAATGAACCACTGGGGTGGGAATAGGGGATGGTTTTCCAGCTTGGTATTGTTGTGTCTGGGCCTTTTTGTTGTTATTGCTGTAGTTTAGGGGCAGAGGCTGCCTTACTTGACTTGTTTTGCCCTTGAGAGTATAAAATAATATTTGAAAAATACAGGGGACATAAGGGAATGTGGAGAAGGGGAAAGGATATAAGTGTTCTTCATGGAGGAGTTAAATAAGACACCTCTAGAAATATTAATGGAAAAAACAGATGAGAAAGTTAATTTATTTTCCAAATCAGTGAAGAGATAGCGTGACACTTGTATCTTCTCCTTGTTCAACAAGGAGAATACTTATAAACAATAAAATACTTATAATCTACTGTAGAAGTTTAGCAATTAATGAAACAAATTTATACTTGTAAGCACCTGCCATGGTGCCTGATTCAAGGTGCATTTTATTGATTTTAGCTTATTTTCTTTCACTTTGACAAAAGCTTAACATCAGGGCATAAATGATTATTTTCCTATACTGATGTCTGTATGCCTTTAGACAATAAGTGACTTTTTCTCTTCAGGAAACAAAAATTCCTTATGCTAGATGGGATCCCATATATTTTAGCCATCTTTGTACACATTTTCAGAACAGACATTGTTAGTATAAATTCACAATTGCAAACAGAAGTCAACAAAGAGACTTCAATATCATTTAGGAAAGGTATGGAAAACATAAAAAGAATAAAGCCTATTTTATCTCTTCTCAATGATGAACAAAAATATAAACTCAAGCCATTCTCATGGTCACGTTTTGGAATCTCTCTCCCTGGGACTTTCTGGGTTGGAGGACTTTCTGATGATCAACCATGTTCAAGTGGAAGGAGACGGGGAATCCGTCAGTGTGGGGGAAGGGTCAGCTTAAGACACAACCATTCTGTAGGACCAATTTAACAAGGGACAAGTCCTCTTGATTTTGAGGGGCCCTTGTGGTTGTGTGAGGCTTTATTCTTTCAGAGAAGCTACTTTATACATGGTGGCTCTCTCCAGTGGCCGCCTGTGTTCAGTATCAGAGCCAGTCATGCCCAATCAGAGACCATCCTGAGCCCCCCTCCCAAGGAGGTGGGGTGGACTTGAATAGATAGTTTAACATTTATAACCCTTTTACCAAGATCATAACAGCATGGGATGGTATGAGAGGTTTATTTTTATTTTTGTGGGTGGTGAGAAAAGTCATGCAAAAAAATAGTTTTGGTTCTATTAACTGAAAACTATGTAATTTTATTAACCAATGTCACCCCAATACATTTTTTAAATCATACTAGATGGAATTTGAAAATAAAAAGAATTTAAAGAAAGAATGGGAAGCATGAGGGACGTTTAAATTTCAAACTCAGAGGATAGCTAGCATTAGACCTCGGAGCCATGGTAGAGATCTGAATGGATAGCAACATATCTGAGAGTCATTAACATGTACGTACTGAATGACACCATAGACCTAGAATGCACATTGAAGGGGCAGAGCAAAGAGGAGTAATCGGCAAAAGAAATCGAAAAACAAATCACAGGAGTAAGATCTTGGAAGCCAAAGAAGAGATAATTTTAAGAAATGGGGAGGACAATAAAGCAATTGTCACAGCAGAAAAAAAAACATGGCTCATTAGAAGCAACCATAAGTTAATTTTACGTTCATCTTTCAATGATCCTTTAACTACACTGCACAAGGCGATATCCCCCTGCCTGCCACTTGGATATAAGGTGAGTCAGTTATGTGGCTTTTCTGATCTTTTATAAGTTATAGAAAGTGCTAAAGTTATTTTAAATTGCAAAGCACAGGTTCAACAAAAAGACCAAAACTAGAGGCATCACACTTCTTGATTTCAAAATATATTGCAAAACTATAGTAATGAAAACAGTATGGTGCAGAGCAAGGAGCAATGGGTATTTCTCATACCCATTGTAGATGAGGACAAGGAAGAGAGATGGTGTGGCATTGTCTCAGCGCCTGTACAAAGGGTGACCCAGAAGTCTAAAGGATCCTGAGTAAAGAAAATACTGAGATTCCTCTGGGCTGCAAAATTATTTAGCAACTAACCAGCAGAGATGCCTCTGACTACACCAAAACTGTAGGTCAGAGATACCCAGGGAGAGCGATCAATGAAGAAATCATGAAAGCACCAGCCCCAGGGAAAAGTCAACTTTGTACATGTACAAGACCAGAGACAGCAGCCTGCTTTGGGTGCTGCTAGTCCAGTGGATCCCTACCCCTCCTGCAGCCTGTGTACCAGAGAAAAAGAGCATAGAGATGCTCTTAGATTAACAGAGCCTTATGTCAACGGTAACAGGAATGGAGTGGCATGGATTAAAAAAAAGATATGTAATAAAACAAAAAAATGTTTTACTAAATATTTTAAATATCATGGTGAAATTTTTTTCATCACACTGAATGTTAGTAGAAGGCCAAATAAACTGGTTTGAGATCTTCCTCAATAGTTTAACCGGTCACCTTGTCCACACTCTGATGGAGGTGTTAATGAAGAGCACGGGGCCAAAGGCAGGCAGCAGGGGACAGTGTGCTGGAAGAGCCCAGTCATCCCAACTCCTTGAGTAATTAGCAATTACCATTCTAGACACATACACACACAGAGACACAGACTGAGAAACAGATATGTATGGTTTATAAGGAATAAAATACGACTTGCTTGGAGACAGGAACACCGAAGAAGAAATGGATATAATCCCAACCCTAGACAAATTGATCATCTAACCAGGAAAAAAAAAAAAAAAACAAAACAAAACAAAACTCATGGCATTGGCATTCCAGCTCATCTTCGAAAATACAGCAATGGCCCTGATCAGTGTGGCTCAGTGGGTTGGGCATCGTCCCTGAAATCAAAAGGTTGCCAGGTCAATTACCAGTCAGGGCACATGCCTGGGTTGCAGGTTTGGTTCTTGGTTGCGGTGTGTATGAAAGGCAACCAACAAATGTTTCTCTCTCACATCGGTGTTTCTCTCCCTCTCTTTTTCCCTCCTTTCCCTCTCTCTAAAAATAAATAAAATCTTTATAAAATACAGCAATGAACAACAATGCGTGAAGGTAAATGCCCATAGATATAGAGGAAATGAGAAGTAGAACATTAAAGAAGGAAACTGAAAAGTGGTTAATTTCATCTCAGATGTACTTCATACACTGGGGGAAAAATCCTATCACTGGATGCAAAGATATGTTTCTGATCTGCCAGTCTTTAAACCTAAATTAGAGAGGCAAGGCTAACATAAACGGATGCAGTAAATCAATAAATAAGCAATAAATTTGGGAGCCATGAAAAACAAAATATAGATATACACATATTACCCATCCTAGCCCTTATTGTGTGTGTGTGTGTGTGTGTGTGTGTGTGTGTATGCATGTGTGTTATTCTAGGGATATTTCTTTACCTGTCTTTCTCCACATCCAAACTGTAAGTTCTTTGAGGGAAAAGGATTTTATCAAGTTAAATATTCCCAGGCCCAAATAAATATTTGGGTAGGTCTATCAACATTCAGCAACCTATACACTGAAACTCTAGGAAATGCTCAAAGATTACCATTAGGTTTAATAAAAGTAGACACCAAAGAGTCAAAATATATCAACCAACTCAGGAGAACAAAATTACTGCATTTTACAAAAGATACTGCCAAAAAAGTCACTGTTGGTAAAAAAAAAAAAAAAAGAAAGAAAGAAATTTTTTAAGTCATTGCAAATATAATTAAATAAAAGTGTTTAATTATTAACTGTTATAAACATTTACCTTCCAGTCTGAGGATCGAACCCGAAGTACAGGTCCCAACAGCGGTCACAACGGGGCCCAGTGGTGGAAGCATCTTGGCAAATGCACTGACCTGTCAGGCTGTTACAGATGTGGCCGACTGTGCCAGCTGTGGGGCAGGGACAGGGCAGGCAGCCAGTGGCATTGCCTGGGGAGACATACAGACCTGGAATAAAACAACAAAAAGACTGAATACTTACTTCCCGTCCAGTCTTCTCTTTAAAAGATGGTCTTTGGATTACATCAAAACACAGAACACGCTGTAGAGGCAGTGAACTAATTCCCACAACAAATGTGCTTATGGCTGTTGTTACCTAGGGTGTCAGACACCACCATCAAAAGGCTGAGTCAATAATTTGCATTGCACCTAGTATCTCCTGGGCACCTGGACTTCAGTGCATTTAAAACATACTTCACGACCTCCTCACAGAAACCTGGCCTTCCTCTGACCATCTCCAGGCCAACACAAGGCGGCACCACCTCTTCAGGTGCTCAATCCAGAACCCCAACACATCTTCGCTAGGGTGGCCAGCTAAAATACACGATGCCCCGTTAAATTTGAATTTCTAATAGACAATGTTCAGTAAAAGTATGCCCCATTGATATTTGCTTCTATTTAAAAATATCTGTTGTGCAAATTTAAATGAGCATCCTGTATTTTGCTAAAACTGGCAACCCTTGAGTCCTTGACTTCCCCTGCTCTTCGTAGCTAATTACCGAATCACAGGTACTGTCTTCTAAGAAATTTTATCCACTTTTCAAGCTGGCTGCCACCTTAGTTAGCCACCACCATGTTTACGCTATACACCAGAGGCTATAGTAAGGGCTTTATAGTCATTATCTCACTTAGTTCTCTCAGCAGTGCTAATAATTCAGGTATTATTATTATGTCTGTTATACAAGTTAGAAAACTGGAGGTCAGAAAGGTTAACAAACTTTCATAAAATGATGAAGTTAACAAATAGCAGACCACAGATTTGAACTCAGGCACTTAACCAGAGGATATCTCATCCCATGATGTCCCTCAATCTCTCCTTCACAGAGTACTGCAACAATCTTTTTCAGAGTCCAATTTCAACAGCTCATTCCTTGATTTAAAATTACTTGATGACTTCCTGTTTCTTTAGGGAGAAAAAACTGAACCCCTTCACACAACCTTAACCCTCTGTTCAGGTCCCACCTATCTCTCTACCTTCAGTTCACTGCACACCGCCAACTCAGTCAGCTCCATCCTTCTTTCTCTTCTTGATTCCAGAAGGCCTTTTGCTGGCCTCTCCATCTGCTAAAATGACCTTGACCCACTTTTCCTGTTTAGCTCACTCCTGCACACAATAGGTCTTGTGACTTCCTTGAATAACCTGACCCAGGCCAGTTTAGGCAGGCCCATTACATTTTCAAAGCAGGTACTTCTTTCCTTTCAAATCTCAAGAAAATTATAATCCTTATTCCCACCTGATTGTAACCTCCATGAAGGCAGGAACATCATCTGTTGAATTCATCACCATCTCCCCAGCACCCAGTGCTCGTCATAAAACTGTACCAAATTGTTATATAGTTCAGTCCCACAAATACCCAGTTAATGCCCACAGAATTTAGATTAATTATGAACCCATTTTTATTATAGCAAAAAGAAAGAAAAATATGATTAAAAACATTTTCAAGTTTCTTCCAATTTCTTGGACCAAGAAGGTGGAAGTCGACAGTTATAAAATTAAAAAGGATTTGGACATTAGAATGATGGAGCAGGCAAGTGCGAGAGAAACCACACCTGGTGTTTTGAGGTGTGTTTGTGCATGTATACATGTATGTACACACACGCGCACAAGCATACATGCATGATGTTAAGAAATTTTAATGGAAAAATGGGGCGAGGGATTGCCAAGGGAACATCATGAATGAAGCTCTGGCAGGTGAAACTGAACTGTGCAATTGCCGTGGTCACACGTGTAAGGACATAAATTACCAGTGATACTGAGAGAGAGAGAGAGAGAGAGCGAACGCTAAGTAAATCCACATTCTTCAGGGAAAAGCAGGGGGTCATGGCAACGCTGTACAGCTCATTTGAGGCTTTCGTCGAAAACAAGCCATTTTTTCACAGCCCTGTGTGTGCTCTCTTAGAAAGCTTCAGGAGTAGTAAAATAGAAAACATTGTGCTCGGTAAGAATTTGTTTAAAAAAGAAGATCAGAATCTGTGCCATTCAGTTGGAAAGAACTAATGCTGTCATTTTTATTGTGATTTACAAACTAGATTACATCCTTGGCTTTTTTTGGCATCCACTGACAGCAATTTGCCTTATAAGTGTTTCCAGAAATAATAGTGCATGGCCATGCCGATTAATGTGTATGCTTACACCTGATTCAGCATGTGCTCCAAGTCACAAATTTAGAAGACTTCTATTTTGGATTCAAGATCACCGTGGCTGTGATTCTATGTGTTTTTCTTCTTGTGAAGATACCCAGGCCTTTAAATCCATGATAGCATCATGAATGGACTCACAGCTCTCCAATTTGGATAAATTACACATTAGCACAGATACTTAGGAACAGAATTAATTTAGACTTATTGCAATAGCTTTGAGCCACAGAGAATTCTAGAACAATTAAGGGTGATTTTTATAAGAAATGATTTATTAGATAAATCTGTAAGAACAAGGAAGGTACTCTGCTTCGGTGCAGAAGACTGGGTTACCCAAGTTTAGGAGAATAAAGAATACCATAGAAAAAGAGAGAGAGAGATAAGCAGGAAGAACAAAAAGGGTATTAAAACACCTAGGGAGGCTGCAACCTAGAGGTAGAGCTTCAAGGAAAAGATTACACTGGAATTTGTCTTGGGGTTAATTTCCCTCCTCCCTCCTGGAGCATGATAATAAAGGTTAATCTCACCAGTATTTTAGCTGTCCTATTTTTAAGCAGTTCTAATTAGGATGACTCAGGTACCTTCCTGTTCAATGACTACTTCTTGCCTTACCTGAATGTGCCTAATTCTAGACCATTACCTTTCCTTTTATGACTTCCAACTATAGAAAACATTTCCCTTCCCTCCTCCTTAAGCTGCAGCTCCTGAGTGCAGCTTCAAAATAACTGACCTCAATTTTGTTTCTTTAACTTGATACAGTTCTCATCTCCTTCCATGAGCTCCACTGGATGTTCCCCATCTTTGTGTCTTCATCATTTTCATGGATCTGTTTGAGATTCCTTTCCATGAATGATTTGGTGCCACACACTTAAATTAGGCACAGTGATCAGGACAATACCGTTACCTTACCGTATGTAGTACTGAGAGTTCACATATCTATGGTACAAATCAGCCCACTCAAGTGTATTATTGTCCCCAGTTTTATTGGCCACTAACCCCTGGTCCCGAGCAAGATAAGTCTCATGTGGAAAACAATGGGTTTCGCAGCTAAAGCAAAAAGTCCCCCGTATCATAAAACAGCGTTGCTTTATCTTGGAGAAGGTTTATAGAATCCTTAGAGTTCAAAGTTATTAGCAAGGCAGTTGGTATTATCTCCTGTAGTGGCTATTTGCACAACACAGTACCTGTCTTGGGCATAAAAGAAGAGCCCATTTCCTAGCAATGTCCCTCCCGAGGACTATGAACAACTAGGTTTTACCAAGGTCTTGAAATGGGAGAAAGAAAACAAGTTTAACCTCTAGGCCTTATTCAGAAAAGGAGGGCAGAGCTGAGGCTAAGCACTAATTATAAGCCATTTAGAAGAAATGACTCTCAGCTAAGCCAGAGGAATGGACATAATATTAAGAGAAGAGCCTAGGGAGGAATCTGTGGCTCACCCATACCAGGTAACAAAAGAGTATCTTAGAAATGGTTTTCACCAATCAAAGTTTTCAGAATAAAGTATGGTAGATGATGCTAATCTTCAAATAAAGACAATAATAATTTTCCTTCCGTTGGTCATCTTATATAAAAATAATGCTAAAATTATTATTCAGAGATTTGACCAAACATCAATACATGCATAAATATAAGTTAATATCATTCATTTCAAGGTATAATTTCCCTTATTTAAAAGATTTTTCTGAACTCTTTTTCAACTGGTTTAAATAGACATTTTAAATTCTCCGCTCTGCTTTCCTCTTCCTGGACTGCTACACTCTCCTTGTGAAACTTACCAACTACTGTTTAGTTGTAAAACTCAGCCCAGAAATGACCTTCTCATCGAAGTCTTTCATATCCCCCAACCTTCAAGCATTAAACAATCTGTTTCCTCTTCTACCTCTTTTTACTGGGCATTTCCAATATTATACTTATCACACGGGTATATTTATATGCAAGTCAGTTTCCCCTACTAAATCATAAAACATTTATATATATATATATATATGTATATATTATATATGTGTGTATATATACATGTATGATCACATATCATATACCAGCATACTCCCTGGTACATAGTAATTTACTTGATAGATATTTATCAAAAAAATGAATATATGAATGAAATTGATGGAAGGCTGAATGGATGCACAGTAGATGGATGGATGGGTATCTGTTACCCTTTAAAATATGAGATAATCTTTTTAACCTGAAAAGGGAAATGGTAAACAAATCTGTGAGTTCCGAAAGTGAGGGTGGCCTGACCGAGAAGGGAAAGTATATGAATCAGGGACAATAACTTTAAAATGTTATCCTCACATAGCAACAGATAGAACAGAGCTTCAGAAAGGAAATGTCACCCCTAAACTAGGTCTCCTGTTCTGAGGACATAGGCTATAATCACATGCTCATATAAAGGAAAACATTCAAGTGGACTTCTCTGTTATACTAAAAAAGTAAATTAATTAAAAAAATATAAATTTTTTAAAAAACTAGTTTTCCTACTTTTGCGAATGTCTGTGAAAGAAAGGCCTCCGTAAGTATATTCTTTAAGATTCAAATCTAATAACAACAACTTTAAATAATAACCCTCTGATAACAACTTGAAGATGATAGACTCATATGCACATAGAAAATGCATGGATATGTACTTGTTTCCATAACCCACAAAGACACTTTTAAAGTCTTTGACCCCACTTTTCTCAGCCTCGGTTGCTATCAATGTATATGCTCTACAGACTCTCTCCTGCACCTTTGCAACCATCTCAAACGTTTCTCCAACTGAGTCCAAGGAGAGCATCCTATTCCCAGGCCTCTCAACTCAGCAATTTAGTACTTGATCACTGCAGCCTCTCCCAGGAGTCTGTTATGTTTCATTTTATAACTATTATTTGATTCTACACCACAAACAAGGTAGCCCAGGACCTGAAGCAAGAAGCCAGTAAACGGGCTGAGGTTAGTTTAAGGGTGGAGGAAGGTTACAAATACTTACAATTTCGTCTATTTTAACCCACCCTCAAATATTCATTGAGGAAATATTTATGACAAATAGTGAGTTATTCAGGAAAAAAATGTTTCAGTCTTTCTCAGTGCAGATTCTGGATTTGCAAGTGTACCTGGATTTGTAAATGGCTCTTCTACTTCATTAGAATCCATTTTCCATGCTATACAAGGGGAATAATACTGACTTCCATCATAGAAATGCTGTCATACTAAATGGGGCTTTTCCGATAAAGCCCTATTCTAGGGTCTGGGAAACAATAAACACTCAGCCAATATTATCTATTATCATCATTGCAATGTTTATTAGGCCATTTTCTATGCAGGTGGCGTTTTCCTAAATTAAAGCTTAAATAATGACTTGCCAATGATTTTTTTTCCAGATATGCCTGAGATTATGGTCCACATTGCCTATGACCAATTCCTTCCTAGTGGTTAATCAAGGAGGAGTCTCTTATACTGTGAAAAAGCATGTTAACCTAGAAAGCTGCTTCACCAAACATTAGGATATGTGGCTTCACTGAATTTCAACCTTGGTGCAGCAATTGTTAATGAAGTATCATCCAGCTGGTTCCAATCCCATTGGCCAGGTCTTGCCTGCCATTCTGGTGCCTGAGTTCATTTACTTAACAAATACGATATGCCTCTTAATGCAACCAAAGATGTTTTACTTCCTAATAGTCTGTATGAATCATAAAACAAAACCAGAAGCAAATACCAGGGGAAAGCATGAGGAATTGTCCTATCAGCACAAAACATGTCACATGAAGCTGTTTTCTTTATAAGTTAGTCTTTATTTTATTCCAAAGCTGCAGAGGCCTCAATAAACCCTCAGTGCCCCTGGTGCTCAAGGACAAGGGCGGGTCGCAAGCTCCAGAGGCCATGACACCTTCCCCGGCTTCCTCAGCCAGGCCTCTGACTAAGTGCCTGCTGCTGAACGGGATGAGGTCACCCAGCACTGGGGGGAAAAAAAAATACTGTGGACACATATTTAGTGCTATATTTATTACTGTGGGTATGTGTACATTCATATATGTACACATGCTCCAAATAATTTTAAATTAAAGCATTTTAAAAATACTTAATGGAGGTTAAGCAGCATTTTTAACCTCTGTTCAAGTTATTGAATGGCATATTAAAACCAATGTGGCTCTAATGTACCTTCTAATGCGTGCTGCTGCTTTAACAAATTGCCTATAAATTTTAGTTGAATTAAGCCTATTCCTTGTACATCCAAATAAGGTTAGGTTAATAATACATGAGGTTTCATTATATGCACCTTCCTTAATAATGTTTTTGAACAAAGTGGGGCAAGAATCTATGTGCAGCCGTCTAGTATGGGCCAGAAATATTTACAATCACAGATGAAAGAGGCAGGCAGAGGTCTTCAGACTCGCCAGCTCACCGCTCCCTGCCCTGCTGCTCACACACAGCACTCTGGGGCCCCCCAGCCCACCCTAACCTGAGACTGGTCTTTCTGACATGCTCAAAGAAGTGGAATGAAAACTTCAGATAAGGAGCCTACTGCAGGACCAGCTACCTGAAACATCTGCTTCCAATACAGATAGTTCAGGATAAGGATGTTCTATTTTTCTCTTCATTGTAAATTTAACAGTAAGAGATGAATTCAAGAAAGTTGCTGAAGCCATAAGAATGCAGGATAAAAAATAAAACAAAACAAAACAAAAAAAGAGAGAGCTCCAAACACACTTTGACCTTTCCATAGGCTACGTATCTGTGTACAGAATCTCTTGTTTTGTCCAAAAGAAATGCACAAGGTACTTAAGCTACATTTTTCTTCCCTCCCTTGCAGGGCAGAACAAACACCACATTGTCCCCCTGTCTGTAACAAAAGGAGTGCCCACAGGCCTGCCCGGCGCCCACATCTAGGAGAATGTCACTGAGGTGTTGAGGATTTTAAATAAAATTGTTCCCTTAATTCAGAAAATATCCATGAAGTGCCCACTATGGAGGTGCTGCTCTGTGTGCCTGGGATGGAGCCCTGAACAACCTGAGAAACAGAGACTGGACTTGAAGGCTAAAGGGAAACACAGGGTCTGAAAACTCACGGAAAGGAGGTCGGAGAGTTCACAGGCATTACACATCGCCTGTGCTTTCTGACTACACTGATGGGAAGCCAATGAACGGTACATATCACCTTGGCTGCCTGTTGAGAAGCAGCTGAAGAAGGATAAAGGGTTGAGAAGGCTTTTTGAACCGTCCAAGAGAAAGAATATAATGGCTGGGACCAAGAGGGATAAGTGAAGCTGTTGAGAAGTAGGCAAATTTGGACCTATTTGAAGGTGAAACCAACATTGTTGATTTAGACAGAAGAGACAAAGGTCGTGGGAAAAACAGAGGACTCACAGGAGAAGAGCCAAGATTTGGCTGGAAAAGATTACAACCCAGACTACCATGTTCAGTTACACATAATTGGTTGAATGATTTTTTTTTTCTTCTGATATGTGCAAAACTGAAAAGAGACCAAAGAACAGAAAAGAAAATAGAAACACCTGCAGGGAGAGGCCAACATTAAGCTGACTGATGAAGGCTGCCAAACTATGGAAAGAATTGTTTGGAATGACAGGCTCCAGGGGTTTCTAAGGTCAAGTGTAGGTAAGCTCTTCAGCAACCAGAAGGTCTCCCTCTTGCATTTTGAGATAAGTTTTCTCTTTAGAAGTTAAACCAGAGAGAGTCTGGACTCTACAAGAGCAGGGATGAAGTGCAAAGGAAGCACAGGGTTGTATGAAAGGCGGCCTGGTTATTTTATGTCGGGTGGGCTAGGCTTGGTGTCCAGTTGTTTGGTCAATCACTGGTCTAGATGTTTCTGGGAAGGTGTTTTCTAGATTTCCCTGGAATATAAGAAAACTGCTCTACAGATAAAAGGGCCCAACGAATTCCCAGAAAAATTATTTAACAACAAAAAAAAACACCACATCAAAATGAAATTTTCTGAAATGATATATAAGGAAATGGTAAGAAGCTTTCAGAATGTAAACAAGGAAAAATAAATGAGCTTCATTGGCACCACTAGAAGATAATGGTGAAATAATGGTTTTTGAGTGAAAACGATTCTACAAAGTGGTAAAATTTCAAAGAGCTATAAACGTAAAGTAACAATAATCTCAGACATTCACAATTCTAAAAGGAAAAAGTACTTCCCTCCTTGAATTCGTGTTCCCAAGCCAGTGGAGTGGGTGCTCTACCAAATACACAAATAAACCCAAGAAAAAGAAAATATTCGGGGACAGGGCCACAGACACAGCAGACACTAGAGTTTTAATATCTTGAGAACCAGGATTATCTTACTCACTTGCATTGCCACAATACTAAGATAATTCCTTGTAGTTACATCCTTTCTGTAAGCGGTTGGTTTAATGGATGAATGTACAGAGTCCAGCAGAAGTAAGGCCAGCTTGAGTGTCGTTGGTAGGGTGATAACATGAGTGTAATAACTTATAGTTTTAATTTCAACATTTCACCTCAAATGTCCTATGGTGTGCTTGAGTTTGATATTGTTATGTGACAGAATGGCATGCTTATGACTTTGTATTAAGGAGGGGCGTTATTTGTGCCGCAGGCGGTCTGTCCCAGTAGGAGCATTCTGTTTCCAGTTCCTGAGCCCTGACAGCATAGCTTCATATTGGGTTTTGTGGGACATCCAGATCGCACAGCCTCCCCTACGTTTAAGCTAGTCCAGATGGTTTCCTGACACCTTTATCTCAACAAGAATTAACTACTCATCAATTCCTTCTTGTCTCTTGGATTTACTTGTCACACTGGCCAATGTCAACTGAGAAGTCGCGCTCAATTCTGCTAAGCTGGATCCCTTGTCATGCAAAACAGGACTTTACCCCCACCCTGGAATTGCCCCTTTGCATTTGTACCGTGGTGGGTGTCAGAGGCTCAGACAACTCAGAGCTGATTTTGGCAGAGAGGACAATCGGTAAATACCTGCAGGCTTCACATCATGGTGATGGATTTATTGTAAAGACAGTGTGTTGTGTGAGTTAAAATCATGGAGAAAGCCAATAGGGTCCCTCTTTCTTCCCGCTGTGAAACAGGTGAAAGGATGGGGACGGGGGTACAAAACTGTAGCATATTTTACTCAATTGATGGCATTTAAAAATAATTCTAGATGTTTCTACGTGATGCCAGAACATACAGCCAATTTAGAAAAAATTCTTTGGTCCTTTTTATTCAGAAAATCAGTTCCTCATCCAAATATTAGACACTGTATAATAGTCAAATCAAGTCCCCCCTAATCCAGGAAAATAAAATGTATTCTTGCTGTTCTGAGATTTTTTTTTCAGTAGTTAAAAGGGGATTTAGTTCAAGTTGAGAAATTCAATATCAAGTAAGTCTCAATTATGAAATGTCATTGGCTGGCATTCATCTAAAGGGTCAAACAAATACACCACATCATCTTGAATAAATTGAGCAGTTAGATCTGTGCTGCATAACAATATAAATTCAACACTGATGTTGGAGATTAAATTTACTAGAAGCCTCAGCTGAGAAACAAAGGGAATCACCTGGCCTGGGATAAGGACAGGAAAGTCACAGTGCTCTGCAAATGTAACACATTTCTTTCTTACCTGGTTGACACTGATTACACCTTCTTCCTTGACGATTAGGCAAACATCGGCACTGGCCGCTGGCTGGGTCACAAACGGTCCCAGGTAATGTCCCCAAGGAGTCACACTCACACATCTGGCAGCCTTGGAAATCACCAGTGGTCAGATTGTACCTGTGAGGCTCACACTGATTGCAGTGAAGACCTGTTACTCCTAATTTGCAAGGACATTGTCCTGTTGATTTGTCACACAGCAGAGAGCCATTTACTGTCCCCATCTTATCACAGTCACAGGGCAAGCAGAGGAAAGAATTATTTTGCTGTAGGCGGAAGTACCCCTCCAAACATCCATCACACTGTCGGCCTCCAACATGGGGCTTACAGCTGCACTGCCCCGTGCCCGCGTCACAGACTGTCCCAGGGAGGGACCCGGCGGCATCGCAGTCGCAGGCCTTGCAACCCATGATGTCCAAGCCGTAAAAGTGTTCTCCGCAGGTGTCGCACTGAAGACCTCTGGCTTCTCCTTTGCACTCACACTGCCCCGAAAGAGGATCACAGACTTGGCTCAGGGAGCCGTAGGGGTCACAGCGGCAGGGCTCACATCCGTCATCGTTAAAACTCCGGAGGAATTTAAATCCAAAATTGCAATGATCACATCGGAGCCCTGCAGTTTAAAAGAGGTGAACATGATTCTATCACACTCTCTAGGTGGCTGATGCACAGACAGCGGCACCGCCGACATTTAACGCAGACACAAATGTAGAGTGTGTCCTCACAAGGGACACCACAGAGGGTTAATCACAGTCAAAGGTGACGGCAATACTTAATTTGGTGACGATATAACTTTATTTTTGTAATGTGCTTTATGAACTTTTATTTGTGTGCTACTTAATGCAAAGAAAAATGCTTAATGTAAATGTGACTCTACTGTGCACACTAGACTTCGTCTCTTGAATGAATATTAAACGTGTTATTTTAAAACTAATAACTATATTAAAACTATTATTTTTACTTATTTTGCATTAACAAAGCATGCCCATTTTTAAAAGAACATTGGAGAGTGAAGTACATTTTTCAAAGCCCTATAAAAGAATTGCATATCACCACACGAGTTATTTCCCTAGAAATCAGAATCCCCTAAAACTATATAACAAAATGTTAAGCTGATAACTATTTTGGTGATAACAGGCTCTATACTTATTCCTAAATAGCACACATTTAAATAATTAATATAAATAAAACTTATCCAGAGCAATTTTTATTTCAATGCTTTTATATGTTCCATATTTTATCACTTTCAATTAATATAAATTATGCTCTCCTTGGCTCATAAAGTATTCACACTGCTTGTCATATTGTATGATTCAGAACATGCCTCCTTAAACACTAAATAAATTCTGCTGTTTAGATTACTTCTGGTTAAAGGACTACATACATATGTTGCACAAACAGAGGAAAAATGTTTTGTCACCTAAACTTAAATCTCTGACAACTTAGCTTAGTTTCAAAAAGAGTATATTACAAGGCAAAGGAATAACAAATTTTTGCCTGAAGAGTAAATGTTGAGATGCAAACTATTTCCCTTAGATAGCCTTCACATATTCATGAATCTAAAGAACTATGTGGCTAAATCAATTGAAACATGTGTTTCAAGCTTTAGTAGCAATAAAAAATTAGCGCTAAAATAACAGTCAAAAACACACTCAGGAACTCACAGGTAGCAAAGCAGTTCCTAAACGGCAAGAAAATGCATAATATACATGTATGTATATGAATAAAAATTCCAGAACTCCAACGGAAGGCAAGTTCTTTAACAGTGATGAATGACTCACCTGAGGCATATCATTTGATTTCAATAAGGAAAATAAAAAAGACCAGTATTGCTGCAAATTTTAAAAATAACTGTATTGTTAACAAGAATTATGACTCATTTTGAACTATTAAAATTGGTCTACATGGATTCATATCATATCAGGTTTAAAAATATGCGCGGTGCTTATTTGAATATGCCATACATATTTCTGACAGGTAATCTATTCCTAACGATACCGAGGAAGGCCTACAGGGCATCACATTCGGTGTGAACAAGTACAGGCAAGTTAGCGAGCTTGGCATTTAATTCACAGTCTTCTCCCTTTTTATTCTAGATGAATGACCTACTTTAATAAAATTAGTGGCGCTAATGTATTTTACTGGTGATAGAATCATTAGTAAGATTTAACAGTTTTGTTAACTGTAACAATTTGTTTTCCGAAGCATATACAACATACACTTGTATTTCCTGGTTTTTTCCTTATGAACAAGGTAAAATTGAATAAGGTTACTTGCTAATCTCATTAGAAGAAGAAATATTAATACTCACTGAGTTTATGTTTTTATTAAACATACAGAATGTGCAGAAATAACTTTAGTTTCCTGCAGAAAACCATCAGGATCAACCAGTAAAATCAGTAAAATGGTAGGGAGGTGATGATAAATTCTAAGTAAATAGTCAACTTTGATCTTTTTGCTTTCTTGAACTCTGGACTCTAACCATCACAAGAAAAATTTCATTGAGATAGAGAAATAACTATTTCATTGTCTTTAAAGGCCTTTCTTTAA
Source organism: Macrotus californicus (assembly GCA_007922815.1). Taxonomy (NCBI): domain Eukaryota; kingdom Metazoa; phylum Chordata; class Mammalia; order Chiroptera; family Phyllostomidae; genus Macrotus; species Macrotus californicus. The sequence goes on from VMDR010006177.1 coordinate 31,960, forward strand.
CTTCTGTGTTCACATTTTTGAGTTTAAAGTGTGTCTCACGCTGAAGAACAAAGGAGAGCACGCGGATGGGATTCACAGGTCTCAGGCTTCGTTCAGCAGCCCAGATAATACTTACACAAAAAGATGCTACTCCGCACAAATTGGTTATATAGCTTTTCAGAAAAGTTAGTTTCTGGATGCTAGAAATGCATAAGGGCAAATTACATGAACATTTTTGATGTAATCTTTCTCTAAACCAGAGAGATCTTGTGTGATACCACCACACATACTCATATTCTTTTCTATGAAATTAAAATGAAATACTTCTCTAGCTGCATTAATAAATAATGTTTGTATATCTACATATATCAAAGATAAAGCATTTGTGCTAGTGTTATATCACAGAAATGAACATATTACGCAGAATAAAATGTTCATGTGTGTGTGTGTGTGTCTGTATGTATGTATTTGTGTGTGGTGTGGTGTGGTGTGGTGTGTGTGTGACTGCCAGGCATGTTTCCATTATTCCTAGGTTCAAGTCTATGTTAGAAAAATGATGGAGGCCTTGAATGACAATAGAAAGGCAAAGGTCTTTTTTAAACTTCCTCTACGAACGGAGACGTGTTCACTTACAATACAAGACCCACTTCATCAGGAAACTTTCCCCTCATAATATTCTCATATATCAAAATTTCAAAGTGCATTATGTACACAGTACATTTTGGGCACTTGATAAATTTTGTCCTTATGTGGCCGTGGTTCCCCTCAAAAATGTTGGAGGTAATAAATTGCTATAATCAAATCTAATTTCTGAAAAATACCTGTGGGAGTAACAAACAAAAAAGCACGTCTTGTATAAAAAAATGATAAATAACACTGAAGGTAGCTGTTTATTATAATCAGCTTGGCACTGAATTACAAAATTAAAATTATGTGGCCCTTTATAACTAACCCTAGCAATATACATGATCTGTGGAATTGCATTGACTTATTTTGCATTTCATAGGAACAGTTCAAAGAAATATAATAGGAAAATATGGAAAGATTTATCACAAAGGACCTGGTAGCACAAAATATTTTGAAAAAATCCATTTATTTTGGTCTATTAAGAAAACTAGCATGGAAATTATTTGCTTAGAACTCATTAAGTATAAAACATTTTGAAAAAGTGCTAATTTTCTAAAAGAAACATCTATGCAGTAAGCAAATTATATTTTTCTATGACTTATTAGTATGGGACCATGTCAGTTAAAGCAACTACAGAATAAAGAGAGTTCTAAAGGGTCAGTTAAACTAAGCTTCCAGCTGAAGTTTGATAGAATTATTAACGTCATCATTTTTAGACAGTTAATTTTGTCCAATTTTTTTTTCTTTTCCAGCTTGCCTTCAGCCAGGAAATTCGCTTTACTCTTCAGTTAAGAAATCAAATAGAGGACTTCATTTTAGATGGTAATAGAGATGTGACTGTAAACTTCTGCATGACACATACCAATAACGTTGGCTTTGCATTTGCACTGGCCTGACTTTGGGTGACAGGTGATATCTCCATCCACCGTCCCAAAGGTATTGCAGGTACAAGGACTGCAGCCATTGGGATCCAGCTCTCGCAGGTTGTAGAACCCACTCAGGCACGCATTGCACTGTCTGCCCGTAACACGCCTCTTACAATCACACTGGCCTCCGATCTAGGGAAGATACAACATTTTGTAGAATGATAAACGGCTCTATTTTTAGATGACTTGCTCATTAGGTACGAGACAAGGAGGGAGGGAGAAAAAAAACTTTAAATGTTCAACAGACAAGAAGGTAACAAGGCATTTTTTTCCTCCTGACACAAAAACATGCAAAGCTTTCAGCAGGGTGAATATATAGAACTGAATGAAAATAAACCCCGTGGAAGTCAATAGTATGTGGCTAAAAGGGAAATGTGGAATTAAACCGTAAGCTCCGTGTAAAGAAATCAAACTGTGGTCATGTGGAGGCCAGAAATAGAAAAGAGACAGCAGTTAATTTGGTCTTTACGACGCAAAACTCTCGGTTTTCTTCCTCTCGTTTCCTGTCTCGTTCATCCAAACTGGTTTTATGTTATGCATACCAGGTGCTTAATTTAAAGATCTCTCTATAAGAATAATAACTCTTCAAGGTTTTAACAATGTTTAAAATAAAGGTCTTTGTTAACAGCAACCATTTCTGCCCATGAATACTAACCCTGATAACATTTTTTACATAATCCTGCTTTTAGGAATATTTCAGCATATCCATGGTTCCTTTGTACTGTGACTTAATCACATTAAATATATTTACATAGTTTATATTGTGGTAAAAAAAAAAGGTGGAAAAGTTACATGCTTTAAAACACTGTCAGGCAAAAGAGCTAAAAGGAAGTATTTTTCTTCTTTAAGTTGCTATTTGGGAATGAAAATACGTGAGATATACAATACTCATCTACTGTATACATAGATATAGTACTATGTTTGTTAAAGAAAGACCATGAAGAGCTAAAACTTCTCATAAGAAACCTACACATAAATGTGAAGCAAATATGACAATTTCAAAAATAGCTTAGAGCTTTTAGAAGAGCTGTGGATCCAGACATCCAATATCTGAGCAAGTCCCTGGCACATCTCCCCCTGGTCCCCTTCCACTTGGATTGGAGCTCCCTCTCTACACGCGGAGGCAGGAGACTGCACGTGAAAGGACATAGTCTGATTGACTTTTCATCTGAGGGATAGTCAAAAAGACCACATGAGGTTGGGATTCAGTTACAGAGATGGGGAGAAGGGCTTTTTTAATATTTAAGTAATTTTTACAAATCTATCACTGCCACATTTTTCCTCATCTGAGGAATAGGGCTCATTGGAGTCGTTACTTAATTATGTAAAATGATTGATATGGAAATATCTAAAACTCTGACAAATAAAAGGTTTACCCATGCACCAGACGGGGCTGTAGATAACAATGAACCTCAGTATGACAGACACATGTAGGTCCAGGAAGACAGGTGAGGACCATGACTTGCCTCCTGGTATCTGGCCGTGTTCCCCACCCCAGGTCTCACTCAGCCCCATGGACACCAAATAGGGGCTTGATTTGGTATGCAAAAGGACGTGGCCTTTAATGGTGGGTATGTGTTACACAGACCAGGGAAGAGCGAAAAAGGTAGAGAGAAATAAAAGTGCATTCTGTGCCCAAACTTTATCTTCCACACACATATTTTGTTACAGTCCCATCTAAACATAACGCATATGTCACCCGGAACTTCCTTGCCTCTTCAAATGTAGATAAGCCTGCCTGTAACCCTAATTTGATTTCTGTCAAAGGGCAAAAACAATGTTCCTTAAATTTACAAGAGTTCTATGCGTCTTGATATTCACATGATCACCCTGACCCTAATTTCTGCTTCTTCCACTTCAGACTCTTTTCTGCCAACTGAGAGCTTTGCCTTGTATTGCCCTGCAGGCGAAACCCAGCCAATGACTCCGTTTCAAGAAAAGCAGCCAGACTTATTTCCATAAACTGGCAGTGAAACATGACGGAAATCAGATGGGACTGATATCCGGGACTCTGACCCCTGCAAACCAAATGAATAAAGTCCAGTTTAGAAGTGTTTTCCCAACCCATAGAACACACCAGGCAACGAGGCGTCATCAGACATTTGGACAAAATTTTCAACATGAAAAACATGGACAAAAAATGAAAAGGAGGAAGAAGCCAACTTACCAACCACATAATGATGTAAGGTTCACGATAGCAGGAGCTTTAGTTCTTTCACAATCTGTGAAATGCCCAACTCTTCATGTTACAGAAGGAGAAGCCAAACCTTAGAAAGGTCAAGTTACTTACCGATGGCTAGACGGCTAGTAAGTGGCCTAACTCCCAAATCTGCACTCATAACCATGATGCTAAATTCACTCTGCTTGTGATAAGTTACAAATCTGACAGTAATGGGACAAGGGCTAGACCCAAAAAAGGTCAAGGCCATGGCGTGCCCCCATGAGATGCTGGGTGCACAGTGGAAGAATCAGCCAAGCCATCTCATTACCATTTTGTGAATTTCTCTGAACAGCACTCAGGCTTGCTAATGGTGGCTATATATGGCCTCATGACCGCACACAGGACTTCTCAATTTTGGCCCACCCTGCCAAAGTCTGCTGTCCCAGGCTACGCAGCAATGGTGGATGTGATAGTCAACTGTGTGACAACTGATACAACAAATTTGGCCGAGATATTAGTGTCAAGAAAAGAGAGGAAGATTCTGCAATAATTATTCTGGTCAGCTTTCTTAACTATCCTCTACATTAGGAGACAGAATTCTATCAGGGTGAATTCAAGACATCGAATAACCCACACATGATCACTTTGGTATGTGTGGAAATACCACTTCTGTGCTTACAAAACTATGAAGCGTGATTTAAAGGTCAATAAATAAGTGATCACAGAGGTTCTCTATGTAACAGACACCATATTTTAAGTACTTTAAAGCAACGTTTGAAAACCAGCAGAAATATATGTCTTCCTAAGCACTCATTTGGCTGGTATAGAGACCATCTAACGTTCGCTAGATTACATCTCACAGAACTCACTAAGAGCCCATGAGGTAATTTTGATGCTGCCAAGCAAAGTCAGAATTTGAAAAGCAGACTCAAAAGTTTAAAGATAAGCAATCTACCCTGGAAATTACATTGGATCTGGAGGGTTTTGTTGGAACAGAGAAGAAATACAAATGGGAGGGGGGGGAAATCCCCCCTAAAACTCTTCTAATCGATACATACATTCTTGAGAATATTCTTTTCTTTTATACAGATGACTTTAGATTTTTCTTTCATAGAGATTCTTAAACTGCTATTCTTCCCTGTTGAGAAACTCATTCACAATGTCACTCAAAAAATGTTGAATCGTGTACAACGAAACAGTGTGCACCCGGTGAGTTCTGAAAGGTCATATTACATGGGTGCTAGTTCTCAGTGTCCGCCATGTCTTCCCTCTGATCTGCCAACACAGCCCACCACGGTGCACAAAGTCGTTTCTCTGAATTCACTCCTCTTTCTGAATACATTGAATAAACTATCAATGTCATTTCCATCTACTCCAGTAATTGATGCTGATATTTCTGTGGCATTTCACAAGTTAGGTGGAGAGAGTGGAACACTCTGGGTCCAGAAAATAAGAGAGTGCACTTTCTGTAAACAATTTAAAATCAGGTAAAAGTCATTTTGCTTTTAACGGTCACAAAGCACGAGCGACTCTGAACAATGCTCATGTTGCACTGCCTCTCCCCACTGAGACAGATTCCTCCCCTGCCTTCCCCTACATGGGACACTGCTGTCTCACTTCTATGCTCAACAATATTCAACTGCCCCCTATTACCTACCTAACAACGTCCAGGCATCCAATTTCAGTTCCACAGCGTGATCTCAATATGCCACACTAGTCTCCTGTGATTCCCTACTACAGCGAAGGCCCCAGAGTTTCCACAGGAAGGGCTGGATGGCAGTGGTCTTGCCTGGGGATTTGTGTTGCAGCTGTGTCCGCTTAGCAGGCACACCATTCTTATTTAGCTTACCAACCGATTTTGAGCGACTCTGGGGATTACAGTGCAGAGCAGAGGAGAGTGATCAAGGAGGGGGCGAGGGGGAGGGACTGGATGCCTGCCAAACCACTTCCACTGCCCAGAGAACTGCAGGCTCTCTGTAAAGAATAATAGTTTTGCTTCTTCTTTCTTGACATTCGTGCTTCCCTCCCCCCCAACCATTTTGAACTACATTTATCAGACTTCTGTTACAAGTTTGAATAGAATTTGTAAAAAGCAAACACCCTGACCTTAAGGGGAACATGTTTATTGTTTTATATAATGTTAGCTGAAGGTTCTTTGTATATGCCCTTTCCAGATTGAGGGAGTTATTTGTATCTGCTATGCAGAGGGTGTATCGTGAAAGGGTTTTGAATGTTTCTCTCAAGTTTTTCAACATCTATTGAGATTATTGTATGAGATTTAGTTAGTGTATTGCATGAACTGGTCTTCAGATGTTAAACCAGCCTTGCATTCCTGGAATGAATGCCCCTGAGTCATGACTCACCACGCTTACTATGTCGTGCAGGATTCAATTTGTTAATATGTTAAGATATATTATATCTATGTTTTTGTGAAAAATTCAGATGCATTGTTTTCAAAAAAGTCAGTTTATGGGATTAAGGTTAGGTAACTCGCACAAAACAAGTAGACCAGCTACCCTCAGACACCCCCAAAGAGAAGCCACCAACAACCACAAGTCCTGCAAAGTAGTGGTACCTGTGTAGGAGAAAGCAGACGGTAGTCAGGGAACATCTGACTTTTCAAAGACCTGAAGATGAGAGAACGCAAAGAGCAGTGTGCCACTGTGAGAGTGGGCAATTGAAAGTGGGAGGGACTGAGATGGGCTGTGGACTGAACTCTCAAAACTGACTGGCCAGGGCACACTTCCATGGGAAGCCCCTTCTCTGGGGAGAAACCAGAGAGCAGATGGGTAGAATAGACAATTAAAATAGGATGCACTTAAAGATGAAAATCCTGAAGGCAGGATGGGTTCATCATTGGCAACAAAAAATTTTAAATCTTTACAATTTGATTGAAAAATAATAGTAGTAAACAATATTATTTCAGGAAGGTTAAATTCAATTTACTGGTTCCTAAGTGTTTCTTTTATTCACTATTATGTTCCCCTTGTCTACCACAGTGCCTGGTACATGTTAGCAGCCACAAAATGCTTGTTTACTGACAGAATAAACTATTTAAAATGAATTGTTATGCCACTGAAATGTGTCCAAAGATAGTATCCAATGTTATAGGAGTTACAGAAATCACCATTTCTACTCACTTTTCAAAGAGTTAGTTAGGACTTGAATAGCTTCTTAGAGAATACACACTCCAAATTATTCTGCATTCAAGTGAAAAAGATGAATACATTCATTGTTTTTTAAGTGTTTGCCTCCATCAAACATGCATGCAGATTTTAAATACTGAAAAAAAAACGAATATACAAATCTACATTGATTGTCTACAACCAGATAATTCAGACTTGTAGAATTAAAAATCTCTAAAGGCCAAGTCAAGGAATCCTCACTTAAAATACTTCCATTGGTAGCTCTGATGACATCAACATTCAAAAGCCAGTGCTTTGGGTACTTGCCACCTACCCTTCCATTGCACTAAGTTAATTGGTTCCCAAGAACTTGGTCTTACTCTTTTTTCCCCTCTGTCCTGCATCTCTTAAAAGTATCTATAGATCCATCACTGAGCATCAAAGAAACAGGGTGTTTCCAAAGTAAGTCAATAGAGGAGTATTTATACAACCGAGCATGTGAGGGAAAACTCTAGAAATAAACTGATATTAACAATTTTTTTAAAAAAACAGTATTTATGAAATATCTAATCATTTGCAGCCTTACTGGTGCTTTTAAGGAAAAACACATACACATCTATCTATCATCTTCCTGTCTATCTAACCATCACCCTCCATCTATCATCTGGCTACAGGATATTCTCTCTGCTAGGAGCCTGCTTAGCCCTGAGATGTGGACTCTGAGAATTACTACATCTTTCTAGTATAGATAAAATGATTTCTTTCCTCCAGCTCCTGCCTCTCTAGAGAAGAAAAGTCCACATTAATGTAAGAGGCTACCTTTGTAAGGGACTCATTCCCCTTCAGAAATAAATGAACAAATCTGCAGTAGTTTCTGCCGCATATAAATGTCACGAATTGAAGAATGCCAGGTGAATAGCGTACATCATAATACTTGTTTCCATTTAAGTGTCCTGTGATACTGCTGTTTATCATCTTGCTCAGCTGTCGAAAATATTCATTGGAGAAGAAAGGCTTCCACTTGCTGGAAAACCAAGACGTCTTTTCTTCCACATCCTACAATGCCTGTCATTTGTCAGGCTGGTGTATTTTCACAGCTTCCCTCCCCCACCAAAAGGCATCTCCGAGAAACTGCTGTCCAAACTTCCCCACCACAGTCTCCAAGGAGTACGCAAAAAGACGGCATTCTGAAGCACACTCAGACAATGCGGTGGTGGGAATGGAACACCTTTTTTCTCAGGCTTTTGAGTGGTCAAGACAGAAGGAATATAAAGAGGTTCCCCCACACGTGCTGTCCCCAGCAATTGTTACATATCTGAACAGTTTGAAGAGAAAGTACTGTAATTATAACGCTAGTTCTCCAAAGGGTATAATTTCATGTTACATCACCACCACCCCCCTTTATTTTTGCGGGTTTAGGTCTAGTTCGCTCAGAGATGATCAGCCATAACTTGTGAAAGATGCATGTAATATATGTCACCGTGTTAAATGAGAGCATTTCATAAATGTCATCTGAATGGCACAGCCATACAGTGTGGTCTTACTGTAATTTGCTGAAAAATTAATACCGTGGTTAGTAACAAGATGTTTTGACTTGATCAAAATGAAAGATCTCACAGTAGCGTTTTAAAAATATTTCCAACATGAATAAATGCATTCCCCATGCCTATAGTTACTGTTGTATAGAAATGCGCTTTGGGAAAATTAACTCTTTCAGTTGAACAATTGTTTTTTGTTTTATTTAGGTCAAGTTGATTAGAGCTGCTATGAATTTACACAGTAGAATGCCAGCTATAGTGTTAGTTTACTGAACCAGGGAAAATATAAATTCCAAACATTATTAAGGTAGAAAGATGCCCATCTGAGATGATAAAGAAAATAAATAAATCAGGCTTTTAAAACATGTTTACAAAATATTTAAATTAGCTTCTGTGTAAGATAATAAGCTCCCAAGGAGTTACATGAACTCTTCAACATGACCCAAATCTTTGTTTAAAAATTGTATTCATTCCAAGGAATTATTTGGCCACTCAGCTATATGCACATTGCTATTTCATAGGTATTTGTACATTTTTAATAGGTAGGATTAAATTAATCAGATCTGGTATAATGATCCCAAGTCAAATGGCTATGTTCCTTACTACCTTGGGATAGTGGTACATGAGCACCCAGTCTAGCAATCTGCCATGGAGGGTGCACTTCAGTTACACCCAGCATCCACAGCCTTAAGTTGACCTTGGGCTTTGGAAAGAAAACAAGTTTTGAATTTCTGTTCTACCCCATTATTAGTGGTGTGATCCTGGAGGAGTTACCTAATTTCCCTGAGGCTCAATGTCCTTAACTACACAACAGATACATTAAGAATCATCGTGCCAACTTTGGTAAGACTGGATTTGCTGACTGGCAGGGCCTGGCATAATCCTTTGCACGTGGCAAGGGAGAAACAAGAGGAATGTAGGAGACTGTCACCAGCAAGTTTCTGTGTTCCTGCGTTTTTAGCCATTTGTCATCCACCTGACAATCTGTTACATACTTCAAAACGTGGCACTTCCACACATGGTGGCAGAACCACACATGGGTAGATCATGGGGGAGACCAATCCTTCAGCCCACCAGGGACACTGGGGAGCCTACTGTCCTTGACATTGATTCACCCTTGACATTAGGAGAGCACCGGCCTTTACAAACGATCAGTACATGGGTTTGGCAGGCCAAGGAGGGGGGCTCAGGCTAGATTCTGTTCCAGAATAAACTGGTATCATCAAAGAGCTCACACAAAGGGTCACTATGATACACTGACTAGTTTTTAAACAAACTCGCTTTTTATACCTATATCATATATACAAAGTATATTGATATCCATATATATTATATTCATGTAGATGATATCCACATATATGACATAGGTATAATCTATTTCCATATAAATATATAGCACATGGTGGTTGTACTTGCTAAACATTTTTAATATTTTAATATTGCCTTCAAAGTCTATGATGCTCAAGCACCCTCAATGCTATACTACTCTCTTTGCTTACCCCCTCATCCGGGAGCTCCTAAAGAGGCATGACTATTTTCTCATTTGCTTGTCTGTGGGTCCTCTCTCTCACATGGGCTCATAGACCAGCATTGTCACCTTGTATGCAAGCTGGCTCACCCCCTCACCCCCAGTCTGTCCCTCTTTTTCTGACCATCTTCCGCAGGTGCCTCTTCTACTGTACAAGGTCACTCCGAAGCAGGCACTGCCATCCCTGTTCATGGTCTGCTAGCCCCAAGGTGCCATGAGGTACTATATTCTCATTACACAGAAGCCACTTGGTTCTGCATGTAGATGAGAACATCATTTTTGCTCTCGGGATACCTTCTGTCACCTGGGCTTTGAGCGGAGAAGGCTGGCTCCCCATCAAGATCCTTTTTCCTCTTCCATTGACCCAATGTAGCTAGGAAGGGGCCACCCGGCCAGAAGCTACATATTCCAAGCCCTCCATGGAAGTAATGTTGCCATGTGACCAGCTCGCAATGACAAGATGATAGCAGAAGAGGTGTGTGCCTCTTTTGGACCAAGATTTTGACAGATGGGAGTTGTCTCTCCACAGTGTCTTTTTGTTTAGGGGAAGGCAGAACCAGTCAATGGAAGGTGGCTGTGTCCCTAAATCATCATATAGAGGAGAGCCAGTGGGCAACCAGAAACAGCTGCCTTGGGCTGGAGGTGGTGGGGAGGGGGGGAGATTATATAAACAAGAAATTAACTCCAATATGATTTGGACCAATAGACATTTTGGGACCTGTTACACCTGTTTAACTTACCCTAACTACTATTAGCTGCAATGCAATGGGCCTTGTATCATATCATTTTATGCCTATTAGTTAAGTCAACACCTAGTTGCTACCTGAGTCCCTGCCAATGCTATCATCACTGCTAACTCTAGCCTTAAATGCCTAGGGTATTGTTATTTGGCCAAGTTTGTATATCCTGGTCCTTGGGATTAACTCATTCTCAAGGATGTGCCAGATGTTTCCAAACATGTGGAACTCAGACTGAGCCTGGGAACCTCTGGTCAGTTACAGCTTCACCTATTTTGCCTCCATGGAGTCTGTCACAACCTTGGTTCTCGGAAAACTCTTGACCATGAACCTTTCTATCAAGTTCACACCCATTTTCCCCTTCTTTTCCAAAGTACATCCCAGCACCTTTTGTTCTTATCCTTTGCAGCTGGCCCTTTACATCCTCAGGTCAATCAGTTATTATGCAGATTACCAGCTGCAAGAGAAATGCTACTACTCATCTCTCCCTAAGTCTCCGAGGAGAGACCACATGACGTATGCCCAAATTGTCATGTCTGTCTTTAAGCTATCGACTCTCCACCTCTCATTCCCTTCATTATCCTAATGCTCATAGCTAATATCCATTCATCACGCTCTTCAGGATCAAGTTCATCACAGGCTGAAGAAACAGGTACATTATCTCTATTTGTGCACTATGATACTTGGGTAACACAAAATGTAAGGTAATATGTTTCTGGAAAAATCACATGGCAGCTTTTGGACATGTTGTGGTAATTAATGACAAATCCCTCGTTTTGAGCAGATGAAGGAGCATTGATGAACTGCTGGAGATGGTACATTATGCAGAGAAAGTATATTCTGCTCCATTTTCTAATGTATTTTCTTGAAAATTATCACTGTGGCAGAACAATCAATTTTCATGAGTAGGATCTTTATTCCTCATGATTCCATCTTCTATGGGTCAGACCTGGAAATACTTCCTTCATTGATGCCTTTCCATTTCACCTAATTCATTTCAACCCCTAGTCCCCTGCCTTATTAATCTATTTTTTAATGTCTCTTAATCATTCCTCTCTGTTCCGGCTCTGTTGCAGCAGCCTATTGATGTCTTATTGAGCATTGCAATCAACCATTCTTCTTTCTTTTACATAATTACAAGTGTATTTCCAGTTTTCAGCCAACTTTAAGATGCCCTTATTTATTGTTTTCTCTTCCCACTTTTTTTAAGAAAATGGCTTAGATTAGATCCTCTAATTTTGAGGACACAGCTTAGTGTACAATTCCACTATGATTTAACAGACTTAACCTCAGTGGCATGGAAAACTTAGAAAACCACTTGATTTTAAGATGGGATGCCGAGGGCAGAACAGACTGCACCTACTTTGACTAAGTGTGTGCATGTGTGCGTAGGGACACCCTCCCAACTTCCCCCCTCCCCACGTACACACAAATCTGGCCTCTTATCTGTGCACCTTTGACAGACAGCACACTAACAACTGCAATGTTGGGAGTGGTACCTAGACCACAGCAACTGCGCCGTCTGAAAACTTTCACAAACGTAGAATCTCAGTCACTGCTCCAAACTCCCAGAATCAGAACTTGCCTTTAAAAAGATATCTGACATAGGCTGAAGTTATTTATTGCCTCGGTACCTCTGTTTCTCTGCCTGCAAAATGGGGAAAATTATGATACCTTCGTAGTAGGATGGTTTGGGGGATAAAGGTAGTCCTACATGGTAAGCCTTTGGACTATCTAGCACGTAGTGAGCATTACTATTCCAATTTATATTTTTATACATTTGCCTATATCCATTTGAATGTAATATATAATATGTAAGTCATAAGTCCCATGTTTGACTGTATAATATCAATAAAGAATCTCACCCATCTCTCAATAAAAAAGATATGTGAGATATTCACATGCACATTAGCATTTGAGAAGCCTAGCTCTGCTGACCACCTATGTCTTGACTGTTTTGGATGAATCCTCACGATTTCCTTAGCTAGATCTCAGAAGACAGCGAACTAAGAAAGAAAGAAAAGAGGAGGGATGGGGGGCATCCCAAACAGAAAAGCATCCCAACAACATTTCTGAAATGCCTTCTCCTAGAGCCAGGCCACATGCTAGGGATATTCCGTAAGCCTCTTCTCCTCATCAGCATCACCCGGGAAGGTGGATATGGCAGGTATGATGGGATCATCAGCTAATGTATGAAGGGAAGGGTCAGTGAAAGGGGCAGACAGGGGCCAGACACTACAGTCCCACCCTGGGATCCCTGCCTCTACGAACTGTAGCTGTGAGTTCACAGACCCTTCTCCAGGTACCTTGGAACACTTCTATAAACATCCTCCAGGCCTTGGCTCTGAATAGTCCTGGATGTAAGTCACACTAGATTAGGAACAGACTCAGGAGAGCTGTCTCCTAACTCAGGCACTGAGTTCAGACGAGAACAGTGACATCTGAGAACTCACATTACATATATTTATATATCATATATGTACATGAAATGTGATGTACATATAACATGCATACAGACAAGGCTGTTCTTAAGACAAATGGACCTATTTCCCAGTGTTATGAGTTTTCACCTGTTTTTGGCTCATGTACATCTTTTAGGTCTGATGAAGGTAGTGAAAGCCCTTCCTTCAAAGACACATAAACAGACAGACAGACACATACCTACATACAATTTAAAGGTAAAAATGGATGCGCTAAAATTCACCCATGGTGCCCTAGGGACCAAGGAACTCTATATGAAAAACTCCTCGATGATAATAATGACTCTTCTCCATTTTCTACTTTCCTACTAATATCAATATTATTATTGTTTCATGTATCCTAACTTTGGCATCAGTATTTTTAGGATGTAGTGACTCAGAATTACTTCATGCCATTCTCAAGATCTTGGCATTCACACGAGGAAAAATTACAACATTCTAATGGAGGAATAAGGCAAACATGCCGTATCTTATGAGATTGGATTGAGTGTCCAATGATGACTGCCAAAGGGGAAGTTCACTTCCAGAGCACAGAGCACGTGGCACAGTCACTGGGGCCATTTGGGGCTGGCTCGATTCCTAAGTTATTATAACAAAATGAGACTTGAACAACTGCCTAATATTCTCGCAGGCTCCCCAATATTATTAAGGATCATGACTGCATTTTTAAAATGTCCTTGAATTCAATTTTACAGTTTATCATTCTGACATTGTTGGCAACTTTTTAAGCACATATTCTGTTATCCCATGGAAAACAACAATAAACACTTTTTCAGAAATCTTTTGTAACATTATGTAGACAAGGTGGACTTGACACTGTATTTTTCCATGTAATAACGACCTTTGTGTCATATTACTTTGTGCCTGTACCTGGAGCATGAGAAAAGAATCAAAATAAAGGTAAAAGAGGAATGTGATTTAGAGATAAACAACATGAGGTCTTTAAATTCACGAAACAGTTCTGCATTTGGGTCTGCATTCAGATTTCGATATGTAATGCTCTCTGACTTTGTATCAGTCTTTATGAAAATTCTCCTTTTTTCTGCTACAAATATTATCAAAAAGCAACTAGGAAGATAAAATAGTAAAAAAAAAAGTTAACATTTTCAAGTATATCTTTTGTTTTATGCATTTTAAACTACAATTTTGCACCTGGAAAATATGGACATAGAGAGGCATCAAAACAAAATCTTTCTCCTCTCTTCCTCCCCTTAGAATATGTTATTATTTCTTTTTTTCTTTCTGTGGACTAACACTCCATTGAGTGGATATGCTACACTTTATTTATCCAGCCATCAGGTGATTATACTACATTTTGACAATTACGAGTAAAGGAGCTATGAATGTCCATGAGTATGGCTGTGTGACAATACATGCTTTCATGTCACTTGCACATGCACCTGGATATGAAAGTGCGGGATCATGTGGTGACTCTATGTTTCACATGTTGAGGAATACCAGACTGCTCTGTGTGTACAAGTGGATGCATAGTCCACATTCCCACTAGATGTCTATGGGAATACCACCGATCTCTGCATACTCATTAATGCTGCTCATCATCTATCTGTTTACTGATAGGCATGCCAGTGAGTATGAGGTGGTGTCTTATTGTGCTTTTAATTTGCATTTCTCTGAGGACTAATAATGTTGGAGATCTTTCCATGTGCTTATTGGCCATTTGTGGAGCTCCCTTGGAGAAGTATCTATTTAGATCCTTTAGCCATTTTTAATTGTATTGTCTTTGTACTATTGAGTTGTAAAGGTTCTTTATATATACTAGAGACTAGTCTCATTGGATATATGGTTTACAAATATTTTCTTCCATTCTTTGGGTTGAGGTAGACTATATTGACCCAGGTTAGTTAGAATCTGTGTTCT
>VMDR010006178.1:0-46927 GCA_007922815.1 Macrotus californicus
CTATGAATCTTACCTTTTAAACTGACAAGGGCTTTTGCTGAAGAGCCTGCAATTAAAACAAATCAATATTATTTCATAATCAAATTGAGAGAAAAAGAACTTGGTTTGGGGGTAAAAATGATCCATTTAGTTTTAGCAACATTTACTTTGAAGTGAGGGTGGGACATGCAACTAGAAATAACTAGTAGACAATTCAAGCTACAGACCAGAGCTCAGTGAGGTGAGGAAGAACTGGAGAGAGACAGCTGGAAGTCTTACTGAAGTTGTGAGGAAAGGAGACCTTTCCTAGGGAGAAAAATGTAGAAAGAGAGGAAGAGGAAGACCATCAACTGAAGCAATTTTGGATCCTCACCCAGAAATGTGCTGGTGTTGGAGAAGGAAAAGAGAAAGGGAACCAGTATTTATTGAGGCAAAATTCAGAAGTGGTAAGAGAGTGGGGAAGACAGAAATGACCCAGGCACCGCCCTAGCAGGCAGTAAGCCCCCCGGATGTCTAGAATGCAGGTGTGTGCAACACTTACAAATCCAAGCTGCAAAAGATGTTCAGAACAGGCAGGAGGGACTAGCATAAAGTTGGAGGGGCTCACGGACCAAAGGAAGCTTTGGTGTATATTAGAATCACCAGGAAGATCCTCAAACACAGAATAAGCACGACTAATAAAGGTCCTCAGGGGATCCTGTTGCAGGGAACCCTCAGGTTCACTCTGGGAAACATGGGGCGACTGGTGTGAATAAAGGGTAGTCTACGGGTGAGGAGAAGTAGGAGAATCAATAGAAGTTTTTAGGAAAGAGCAAAGACTTTAAATTGAAAATCTCTAGATTGTGAACGTGAGTTGCAAGAAAGTCCAAGTCATTCTAAAAACAATAAAGGGTGATCTCTGTCACTTATATGTGGCATTTAAAACAAACTCAGGTACATATACAGAGAACAGATTGGTGGCTGCCAGGGTGGGGGAAATAGGTGAAAAGGTACAAACGTCTAGTTATAAGGCAAATACATCCTGGGGATATAAGGTACAGCATGGTGGATATGAAAGTTGCTAAAACAGTAGATCTTAAAAGTTCTCATCACAAGAAAAAAAACTAATGATGTGTGGGTAATGGGTGTTACTTAGACTTATTGTGGTAATAACTTTTGTTATATACATATATACCGAATCATTATATTGTATGCCTAAAACAATACAATGTCATGTCAGTTATATCTCAATTTTAAAGAGAAATTAACAGAAAAAAAACCCTTCTATGCTACAAAAGAAAAATTATTCATAGAATTATAGATGAGCAAATCTTTTCAATTTAAAAAATTGTTTAGCCCTGGCTGGATAGTTCAGTTCATTAGAACATTGTCCTGATACACCAAGGTTGTAGGTTCGCTCCCCAGTCAGGACACCTACAGGAATCAACCAATAAATGCATAAATAAGTGGAACAACGATCGATGTCTCTCTCTCTCCCCTAATTCCCCCATTTCTCTCAAGTCAATAAATAAATTTTTTAAAACTGTTTAGAACACCTTTTGTTTTTCTTTTACTATAGTCAAATTATTTACTGCTACTTGTTTTCAAATTTGTTCTATTTTATAACAAGCTACTTTTTAAAAGATTTTTATTTATTTATTTTAGAGAGAGGGGAAGGGGAGGAAGAGAGAGAGAGAAACATCAATGTGTGCCTCTCTCCCACCCCCTCCTGGGGACCTGGCCCGCAACCCAGGCATGTGCTCTCACTGGGAGTTGAAATGGTGACCCTTTGGTTCACAGGCCTGCACTCAGTCCACTGAGCCACGCCAGCCAGGGACAGCTACTTTTTTTTAGATTTTATTTTTTTAGAGAGAGGAAAGTGAGAGAGAAAGGGAGAGAAACATCGATCAGTTGCCTTTCACATGCCCCCAACCGAGGACCTGGCCTACAACCCAGGCATGTTCCCTGACTGGGAACTGAACCTGTGACCTTTTAGTTTGCAGGTTGGCACTTAGCCCACTGAGCCACCCCAGCCAGGGCTACAACCAGCTACTTCTCACCTCGGTTACTATGATATCCACTTATGCTTGAAAGACTATAATCTAAGATCAGGCAGTAGTGAAGTTATTTGAAAAGTGGTTAGTTACTTGCATTGAGAAAAGACAAGTTTTTAAATGGCATGTTCAAAATGTGAGTAAACATCTTTAAGGAGCCAGTCCATCATGACACTACACACATAAAAATCAATAAATACAGGATGATCTCAGGGATAAAGAAGAACATGAACTTACACATAAATCAGTGAAGAAAGATTAATTCTCCTTGGTGTTTAACAAAAGCAGCAATGAGTTACGACTCACAAACGGACAACAGACCTTAAATGAAAAGCAACAGAGAAAGTACTGCAGTTCTGGCTATGAAACATTTTTATGCATTTCAGATCCTTAAACCTCCATTGACTTTTCCTCCACAGGGCAGTCTGAGTGGCTTATAGAATAACAGACAACCCATCAACATCAAAGCCACTGGTGCTTTCACTCGACTCTCTTCCTGGACGTGGAGAATGGTTAACAGGACAACTCAAAGCTTCTGTGTGGCAAACTGTAGTTTAATGACCAAAGGCAGGAACGTTGTGGGGAGACCAGTCAGGGAGAAATGCTGTCAAGTCTCGCTAAAAACCAGTGACACCGCACAACTGGGAGGCAGCAGTAGCAGACGACACATAACATGTGGCTACCATGAGAAATACGGCTCAGTGAGAGGAAGCAGTCACTGTGCACTTATGTGGTGAGCACCTACAGACTGCCTGCTGCGCCCCAGCCCCTGCCACCGGCGCCTGGGAGAATACAGCACGCAACACAGCCGGACATGGAACTCACGGTCTGGTGTGGGGGGACAAACAAATACTACCTGAAAAAAACACTGCAGGACACTAAGAACAGAGAAGGTGGGGTGGGGTGGGGTGGGGTTGGGAAAGAAAGACTATTTTTCTACAAAGTGCTCATGATTAGGTTCTCTGAAAAATGGTATTTGAGCAGACATCTGAAGGAAGAGGGGTGAGCAGCAAGGGCCTCCATCCCTGCCCCATGAAGACAGGGGCTGTATCTTGGGGATTCTGACCCACCACTTTTAACCTTCCTCCTTTTTCGAGAGACAGTACTACACAGCGGCTGAGAGCACAGACTGAGACTAGCAAGCTTGGCTCTGCCACATTCTTGCTTAGTTACCTTAAGCAAGTTACTTAACTTCTCTGTGCTGCTGATTCCTCATTTGTAAAATGGGAATTAATTTACACATGTAAAAGTGCTTAGAGAACAGTGCACACAGCACATGGCTAATTTTTATATTATGCTATTAGCATTATTTTGATCAATTTTAAAAGATCTATTAGATTAAGAACATGGATTTTAGCCCTGGCTGGTATGGTTCAGTGGATTGAGTACTGGCCTGCGAACCAAAAGGTCACCAGTTTGATTCCCAGTCAGGGCACATGCCTGGGTTGCAGTCCAGGTCCCTAGAGGGGGATACGTGAAAGACAACCACACATTGATACTCTTCTCCCTCCCTTCCCCTATGTCTAAAAATAAATAAAGTAAGTTAGAATCCTGCTCCAACTGGGTATATTCATTCATTCATTGAATATATAGTCACTGAGTGCCTGACACAGGACTATTCCAAGACCCGGGTTAACAAAAGGAAAAGGTAAAGACTCTGCTCTCTAGTGGGAAGAGACACACAGTAAATAAGCACATAAAATAACCACCCTCGTGGCAGGTTAGGAAGGCAATTTCAGGGTGGGAAGTTACTTTACACAATGTAGTTAGGGAAGGCTTTTCTGAGCAGCGAACTTTTGAGGTGCCAGCCACGAGAGAGCAGGAGGTCAAACCAACGAGTCTGGGCTGAACAGTAGGTGAAAAGGTCCTGCAGTAGAAAGTTTAGCGTATTCAAGGAAGGGAGGGAGGGTGGGAGGTCACCGAGCCTGGGGAGTAGCTAGCAAGGGGCAAATGAAAGGAAAAAAGGTCAGGGCGGCCAGGGGTTACACCCGGGACTGGGACGTTCACGTGAAAGAAAGCAGTAATGCACCCTCTCCAGTGCAGCTTCCAGCCCAAGTTACCAACCACACTAACAAATGTGAAGCTGCAGCTGTGACAGCTGCCACTTAGAAGTTACACAGTGGTATGCAAAGATTCAATAAGAGGATGCAATCCTTGTCAGGGAGGACAGAAAACAGCTAGGATCTAAAGGGTAAGCAGAAGTCAACCAGAAGTGAGGGGAAGGAAGAACACTCCAAGCAGAGAGAAGAGCATGTGCAAAGCCCTGCAAAAAAAAAAAAAAAAATAGGGAAAAAAAGAAAGCCTGGTGAGTATAGGGAATGAAAAAGGTCCAACGTAGTTCAAATGGGGAGATGAGAGGAAGAGTGGTGTAAAACGGAGCTGGAGAGGTGGGGACTGTCCAGACCGTGAAGGGTCTCATAGCTACGAAAGCATCTTAAGCAGCAGGATGATGTTATATGTGAGTATGTATATATATACAAATGTGTGTGTGTATATATATATATTACACATATACATGTATTTTTATACATATATTTTCTATGCAGATCACTCTGTGTGGGCTGAGCGGGGTGGAGGGGTGAGCCAGTGGATTACAGAGGCTGAAGTGATTGGCCCAAGGAAGAGATGCTGTCAGCTTGGGCTGGGGTGATGGTGAGAAGTAGGTGGAATTTTTTTTTGGGGGGAAGGTAAAAGTTACAAGACTTAGTAGAGCCTTAAATATGGAAAGTAAAAAAGGGGGAAGTTCCAAATATAACCTCTAGGTCTCAGCTGAATGCACAGTGAAGCCGTTCATCAAGACAGGGGCCACTGGAAGTATCTCTGTCCTGGGACGGAAGAATGAGGTGGACCTTGAACCGGTGAAGTTTGAGGGGCCTCAGGCATCTAAGAGAGGTGAAACAGGCAAGAGAAATCAAGAACAGGAGCGCGGGGGGAAGACCTGGGCTGAAGACAGCCTCAGTGTCCTCACAGACAAAATTAAACCAGTCAGAGTACTTACCTCAATTGAAATGAGGATTCAGGGAGCAAATGCATATAATATGTTTTGTACAGCAGCTGGTTTATACCAAGTACTCAATAAATGGCAGCTTTTAACACTGATAATGTTATACCAGCTATTGGCTAATTTATTAGCTGTTCCCTTTGACTAAAACTGGCAAAGAAGCATCTTGCTATTTCCTGCCTCCCTTTTCAAGACTCAGCTCCAGCGGCATTAACATGCCTCTTACCCTACATCCAATTCCATGTCAGTCGAGTGTGTGTGTGTCTCTGACGCGTGACTCCCTGCGACAAACCAGGTACGGCCACCGCTGCTTTCAACCAGCTGTGGTCCAGCGGAAGGGGACGCACACCACACGCCCCCAGGCCCCGCACCAACTCGCCAGAGATGCCACAAAGTAGCAGAGACTACGTTACACAGTTTGAGTGTGGCTGCAATCAAACCCCGCTGAGTCCCAAGTTTCTACAAAGATCCAGACAGTCCCCTCTGAACCCAGAGTGACGAGCGGATGTTCCCAATGGCAGTGGCAGGAAAACCACTTAAAACGCCCCTCCTTTGAACAGGAGGACCACAGGAACCACAGTGACAGCGCTGGAGGTGGTGACTTCTACGAGGTGGCAAAACATCTTCGCGATAAAGGTAGCAAGTATTTTCGGGCGAGTAGGCCCACCCTCACCTCGGAGCTTCCGCGACCACCACCGACGGCCTGCGCCAAACGAGAACAGTAAAACCCCTGGGTGCTCCACAGTTGTGCCCCGTCCGGCACAGCCGCCACCAGCCACGGGCGACGACTGGCATTCAACAAAACTGAGAGCTCAGCTCCTCGGCGGCCGCGGCCAGGGCGGCCAGGCAGGACACCTTCCTCGCGGTGAGGTCGCCCTGCAGCCCCGCACCGGCCCGGGGCACACGCACAACGCACACTCTCCGCGTGCCCCTCTTCACCAGCCTGGCCCCCGCACCTCGCTCCCAACTTCACTGCACGAGAAGCGTCTATGGCAGCGGAAGCCGAACTGGCTTTCATTTTGAGAGTGCCGGCCCGCCTGCCTCTCGCCGGGACAAGACTTCACCCTGATCGAGCCTCTTGCTTCCGTCACACTGAAACTCTCCGAAGTGATACAAATACATGAACCGAACAGTGAGCGGCGTGGGTCACGACCTCCTTGTAATGAACGCGATGACTTGCCTTTTTGTACACTTTACACAGTGTTGTAAATTACAACGACATTAAGTCCCCTAGCGCCCAAACCAGGGGATGCGTGCTGTTCCTGGCCCAGCACAGGTGAGCACACAGGTGGGAGACGGCGGGGCGGGGCGGCCGGGCGGGCGAGGCAGTGCCCCGGGTGGGTGTCCGGAAGGCACCGCCAGCGCGCGCCGGGCCGGCCGCGTCCGTGGATGAAGGTGTCCCCGCGAGTCCTGAGACGCTCGCACAGAAGAAAGTCGGTGGGATAGGGGCCCCCTGCACACTCGCGAAGCCAGTCTGGGTGATCTCGGGAAAGGTCCACGGCCACCTGTGGTCCCCGGGGAAGGGGCCAGCCCTCTGACACGGAAACACTTCCAGGGGTGGACACACGGCGGGAGGGGGGGACAGTGGAGATCACAAGTGCCTGGAGAGGCAGGAGCTGTGACAGGACAAGATCAGAGGCTGAAGCGAGCAGAAGGGGCCGTGACCACCTCCCCAGCCCGAGCCCTCCCCCGCCCCGGGACAGGCGGGTTACATAACCTGCCAGGCGTCCCTCCGCGCTCGGCGAGCGCTGCCGGCAGCGAGGACAGTTCCCGCGGCCGGGGGCCCCTCTTCCCCCACCTCGGCCCGGGGCCGGCATCGGGCCAGGGGAGCAAGCCACCGCCTCCGCCCCGCACAGGCTGGGCCCCCGGGCTTTCAGTTCCGGCCCTGGCGCTCCCACAACCCCAGAAACCAACACACAGACACCATAACAAAGGCGGCGACGCGGCGGCAACCCCGGGGTGGGACGACTAGGGGACCACGGCGGGGCTGGCAGTCAGCCCACTTGCCCGGCAGAGGGCACGGCCGCCCGTCCCGGCCGGTGCCGCCTGGCAGCAAGCGGCCGGCGGGAAGCGGGGGGCGCTTTGATGTGCTACTCACTCTCGTCAGGCAACTGGTCGAGCTCCGCCATCTTGAACGAGCCGCGCCGCTTTTTCAAAGGCTGCCCGCCGCGGTGCATTGTGGGGCGGAGACTGTCTTTGCGAGGGAGGTTCGAATGCAGAGCTCGCTGCCTGCGGCGCCGCGTCGCGCCGCTCCCGCCGCGGCCGGCGGAGGGGGGCAGGCTGGGGAGGGGGCCGGGCTCCGCCCGCGCCGGCCGGGGGAGGGGGCGCCGCGGGGCCGAGCCGCGCCTCGCCCCTCCGCCCCCGGCCCGGCCCGAGGGAGGCGGCGGGGAGGCCGCGCCGAGAGGCCCGTCTCGCGCCGCCCCTGCCGGGGCCCGGCGCCGGAGCGCGGGGTGGGGAGCCGCGCGAGCTCCCGAGCCCCGCCGGCCCCACTCCCGGCCCGCGCCGCCCGCCCCCTCAGGGGCTCGCTCCCGGCTCGCGGTTCGCGTCTCGCGCTGCGGCTGCGGGGACTGCAGGCTGTTCCGAGTGGGAAAGGGAGGGAAGGTGGGAGGGAGGCCCGGGAGCGCCGAGGCGGGGCAGGGGGGCGGCACCTGTGGGCCCCGCGCGGGGAAAGAGCCCCCGGTGCCGGGCGGCGTTACCCGAGGGGGCTCTGCTCCCAGTCGGTTTTCACGGTTCCCCAAACCCACGTTTCTCCGGCGTCGCCGTCCCCTCCCTTCTCCGGAAAAGCCGGGGGAGGGAGCGGGGAGGAGGGCTCAGGCCGCAGCCCCACAGCTGGTCCGTCCCTGACTCCGGGTTCCGGTCGGGGACACCCTCCTCGCTAATGTCGGAATCCCAGCCTGGAGGAGAGACCTTGAGAGGTCACGAAGTTAGTCATTTAGGTCATCAGCTCAAGAACTGTTTTGCTCAGCTCTTTCATCCAGTGACGAGGTAGTGAGCTGGGGGAGAATTACAAAACCAGCGACGGAGGTTTGGGGACGATGCAGAGCCAAGTCGGCAGGGACACTACGCGACAGTCAAGTGCCCTCCCTGATCGGCGTGAGAAGTCGGCCAGTTCTGGAAGGAGCCGGGGAAGAGACTCACCATGCCTGCCTGTACCACCGCCCAGTAATAAACCCCTGTTGCTTTTGCACAGTTCGTTTAACAAATGTGAGGAGTTCCAGCTCTTTCAACCCAGGAATGTAACGGGAGTGGGGGAATAGGGCAGTCAAACATTGAAAATACAACAAGGATGAATGCCAAGAACTGAAAAGTTAAAAGGTGGTAGCCTGAGACGAAGACAGCAGAACACAGGCCAGCGCAACCCGGCGTTGAACTTGCTAAGACACCTGAAGCGACGGAGAAGTGGGTTTTTAAAGAACGGTGGCGGCACGTCCCCCTGTATGTCGCAGAGCAAAACTGTGGGTGATGGATTGAAGGGAGACGAGTCCTGGAAACCAGTCAGGAGGAAGCTTTGCTGGGGCGGGCAGGCCGAGGACAGGAGGGAGAGGTCGACGCGAGCTACCCTAGGGCGACAGAGAGGGCTCTGGAGTCCAAGGCCTGGCTGGGTTTCTGGGGGCTGGTGTGTTAGCTCAGGCAGGTTTGTTTCTTCATTGAATCCCCTGTGGCTCCGTTTCTCATGTGTAAAATGCAGATAATGACAGGGTTGTTTTGAGGATTAAATGAGTTGATGGCTGTAAAAACCTCCTACTTTCGAGCACCCACTCTGGCTCAAAGGTTAGCTATCACTGCTTTAGAACAGGGAGTATTACTGGTGGTGCCAGCTCTGAGCCTCGGGGAGCTGGGTGCTGCCACTTGCTGGGGGCGGGGTGGGGGAGGCAGGATGTGAGCGGAGGTTTAAAAATTCAGCTTTACAAAGTAATCCTTCATGGCTAACTTACCCCCTCCTGTGCCTTTTAAGCACATTCTGATCTACCTTCTAAGAAGATGAAGAACAATTGAACCCTGTAGTGAGCCCCCCTGGGGGGGGCAGTAGGACACTATGAATTTGGAGATGAATACAAGGAAAGGTCAACCCTCTGAAAATGAAAGAATAGAAACAAACACACATAAAGTAGGTTAGGGGAGTGGAAGTAAAAGTTTAAATGTAAACCATGGTCAAGGTATCTTTAGACCAACACAAACCAAGTTTTATGCTAAACGGGCTTTCACACACAATAGCAGGCATTTAAATATGTAGTTTTAGACCCCTCCTTTGGTGATCTGCATTTTAAACAAAAACTTTAAATGAGTTCTCACACTCTGGAGCCTGAAAGTATCCCCGCAGCAGATCTATCACTTACTAGCTGTGTGACTGCAAACAAAGCCCTTAACTATTATTCTCAATGAGGTTCTTTATTAGATATTTATGAGAAGGGTTTTAAAATCTTTGGTTTACTCTGTTCTCCCAAAAACGTCGTAACTCATTCGAGGACAACATCCACCAGGTGATAGAATCAGGGCTCTGGCCTTTTCTCACTTCATTTTCTTCCTCTGTGATGTGATGATAAAATCCACTCCAGGACTGTTAAATTTTAAATTTTGTATTGCAATTTACAATGACATGACATAAAAGTTATTGCTTTAAGAAAAAAAGTGGACAAGGATACAAAGTCATAGAAAAATCCAGATAAAATACACCATAAGAAAAATAAACAGCCACATTTTAGGCATATCAGGTTTGATCATTTCCAGTCCCATGGTCCATTTATCAAATACTGTGTTATTTCTGTGTAAACTTGTGTGCGTCAAAGGACATTATCAAGAATGCAAAAAGACAACCTTCAGAATGGGAGTAAATATTTGCAAAAATACATATGGCAAGGGACTTATATCCAAAATATATAAAGGACTTATAACCAAAATATATAAAGAATCTTACAAAAAAAAAAAAGAATCTTACAACTTGATCATTATTTAAAAAAAAATAATCCAATTCAAAAATGGGGAAAGGCTCCAAAAAATGTACAATAAACCTATAAGCACATGAAAAGATGCTCCACATCATTAATCATTAGGGAAATGCAAATTGAAACCACAATGAGATACTACTTTATACCCACTGGGGTGGCTATAATCAGAAAGACAGATAATAACAGGTGTTGACAGAGTTGTGGAGAAATTGAAAGTTGTGCACAGCTGGTGGAAACATAAAATGATGCAGCCGCTATGGTAGTTCCTCAAAAAATTAAACAATTACCACATGATCTAGCAATTTCACTTCTGAATATAGGCATATGTCAGAGATACTGTGGGTTCAGTTCTAGACCACCACGATAAAGCAAGTATCAAAATAAAGCAAGTCACAATTTTTCTGTTTGGAGGAGCTGGCCTTCAATTTGTTAAAAAGAAATCTGTGAAGCGCAATAAAGAGGTATATCTGTATATACCCAAAGAATTGAAAGTAGGGTCTTTAGATATTTGTACACCCGAGTGTTCATAGCAACATTATTCACAACAGTCAAGAGGCAGAAGTAATCCAAGTGTCCATCCCCGGATGAATGGATATACAAAATGTAGTAGACACATATAATGGAATATCATGTAGCCTTAAAAAGGAAAGGAACTCTGATACATGCTACAATGTGATTGAACCTTGTGGGTATTATACTAAGTGAAATAAAGCAGTCATAAAAAGACCAACACCTTATTATTCCATGTATATGAGGTACCTAGAGTAGTCAAATTCATAGTGGCAAAAGAAGAATGGTTGTTGCCTGGGGCTGGGGGGAGGAGAAACTGGGAGTTACTGTGTCGTGGGTACAGAGTTTCAGTTTGGAAAGATGAAAAAGTTCTGGAGATGGGTGGCAGTCATATTGCATGGCAGTGTGAATGTATATAATGCCACTGAACTGTACACTTAAAAATGGTTAAAATGGTAAATTTCATATTTTGTATAAAAAATTCTCCTTTGGAAAGACAGTACACACAATATAATCCTGTTTACAAATATATGTGTAGGGGATTAAAATCCAGAACAAAAGATATCCAGTAGTGGCTATACCTGGGTGGTGGGATTATGGGTAACTTTTATTTTCTTTGTGTCTGTATTTACCATTTTTCTACAGTAACATTCTTATTACTTTTATAATAAAAGTAGCTATTGAAATAAAGGTATATTCATATAATGGAATACTACTTAGCCATAAAAAGGAACCAAGTACTGATATATACTAAAGCATAAGTGAACCTTAAAAACATTATGCTGAGCAAAAGAAGCCAGCCACAAAAGACTACCTATTATCTCATTTCATTGATATGAAATGTCCAGAATAGGCAAATCCACAGAAATAGACAGTAGATTAGTGGTTGCCTAGGACTGGTGGTGGGTTGGGGAGGAAGTGGGAGTAATTTCTAAAGGGTACAGGCTTTCTTTTTTTTTTTTTTTTCTTCTAAAGAGAGAAACATCAATGTGTGGTTGCCTCTAGCACGCCCCCTACTGGGGGTCTGGCCCACAATCCAGGCATGTGCCCTGATGGGGAATGGAACCTGCAAACATCTGGTTTACAGGCCTGTGCTCAGTCCACTGAGCCACACCAGCCAGGGCAGGCTTTCTTTTTGATGTGAAGAAAATATTCTCAAATTCACTGATTGAGTCTGATGATGGCTGCAAAAGTCTGCATGTACTAGAAACCATTGAACAGGACATTTTAAATAAGTGAGTTGTGTGGTGTGTGAATTACGTCTCAATAAAGCTGCTACAAGAAAATCTTACTTTCCAGAGTTTTTAGGTGTTGTCTCGATCTAAAGATTTTGGTAAGCACTTTTTACAGAATCCTTTTCTAAGCCAGGAAATGAAGATGCAAAGTCAAAGGCACTTTGCTGGGCCATTTCATGATTTTATTTATTTATTTGTAGAGAGATGGCAAGGGAGGGAGAAAGAGAAGGAGAGAAATACTGATCTGTTGCCCCTCACACATGCCCTGACCCAGGACCAAACCCACAACCAAGGCATATGCCCAGGCCAGGAATCGAACCGGTGACCTTTTGCTTTGCAGGATGATGCCCAACCAATTAAGTCACATTGGTCAGTGCTCCGCTGGGCCATTTTGACACAATAGCTACAAAAACAAAACAATAAAACCCCAATATCAAACTGCTTTCCTTTCCACCCTATCTTTTCTGCCAAACATTCTACTTACTATTCTGCACACTGTACTAGAAAGAGAGGCTGTCCTTCCTGTGGACCCAAGTGGTTACAGAAAGATGCAAACTGCATTCTTGACAGATCCTGTTTCTTTAGAATAACCAACCCCTAGGAGGGTCATCAAATACCTGTTTCTCCTGAGACTCAGGTAGAAGTATCATCTATTTAAACAACAACGACAACAAATCGAAGGGATTGTTAAACCTACTTCCCAAGGCAGTAGTAAGAATTAAATGAGATCACTTATGTAAAATACCTGCCCCCCGCCACCACTCTGCTATTTCCTATTTCCTTAAACGGTACCCAGAAGGAACCAAATGTGATCAGTTGTATTTCCAAAGACAACTGCTAAAGATAGTGCGCTTGCAGAACTTACTGGTGTATCCCAGGTCATTTGCGGAGGTTTCTTTGTTTTTCAGTCTGCAAAATGGAGCCAATGTTGGGGAAAAACACCACTTCCTTTAAGGAATAATAGCACCCTCTTTCATCAGATATCTTGTATAACAAAAGACGAAATAGTTATGATAGATGATCCCGTGGAGGGAAAGCAGAGAGCCATATTATCCCCACACGTGAACATAATCATTGTCCAGAATTTTCGGAATAAAGTGGGGGGCATCAACTAGGGGGCATATATGACCAGGCTTCCCAAGGAGGAGGGCCTTGTCATCAGGGCTGCCCAAACCAAAAAGATTGTTCCTTCAGGACATGGATGTGTCCATGGGGTGTAAGGAAACATTGAGAGTTGGATGTTACTGATTTCTCTTTCTCTTTTTCACTTCCAGTATTCTGAGCAATTCAACAGGGTACAATTATCCAGTAGTTGGGCTGCAAATATTTTACCTATAGCAGGCATTAGGCAAAATTCAATGTGACATAGTGCCTAGTCTTACAGATTTTATGGTCTAAAGCACAGGTTGCAAACACAAGGCCTGCGGGCCGAATCTAGCCCTCCACCTTGTTTGATCTGTCTGGCGCCTTGTTTCTACCTGAGCTCTCGCTTAACTGGAAAGGAATAGTTACACTTATGCAGTCCTAAAGTTACATTCAGCCCTTTGAAGGCAACCACGAGGCTGATGTGGCTCCCGGGGAAAACGAGTTCAACACCCCTGGTCTAATGGAAGACACAAATTCTATCAGGAACTACAATTAGTGTGATGAGTGCTACCGTACTGTTGAGACAGGGTGCTAGAAGGAGCAGGTGTGGTGGGCTGGGAACAAGAAAGGTTTCTCAGCCCTGGCTGGTATGGCTCAGTGGATTGAGCTCGGGCTGCAAAGCAAAGGGTCACTGGTTCGATTCCTAGTCAGGGCACATGCCAGGGTTGCTGGCCAGGTCCCCAGTGGGGGCCACATGAGAGGCAACCACACACTGATATTCTGTCCTTTTGTCTCCCTCCCTTCCCTTCTCTCTAAAAATAAATAAATAAATAAAGGTTTCTCAGGCACACCATCTCTGAACTGAGACCAGAGAATGAGCAGAAGTTAGGGAAAGGAAGGGAAGAAGGAAGTAGTATTACTGGCAGAGGGTCTTGTGCAAAGGCCCAGAGGTGAGAAAGAACATGACTTTTATTCCAGGGACTCTAAGCAGTTCAGGGCAACCGGAGAGCTTAAGGAATGGCGAGAGGCAGGCGTAGAGCGATAAACAGGGGTCACACAAAAGTGGGGGGAGCGTTTAAAAACTTTTCCTTGGGGGCAGGGGGTGTAAGGGGACTAAATGGGAATGGAAAAAATACAATAAAGATTAAATTTAAAAAAACCAAACAACCTTTTCCTGAAGTGGGTTTTGGTAGCTATGGAGATTTGGCTCTCAGCTCTCCCGCTGTGAGTAGTGCAGTTGGTGGACAGCCTCCAGCTGCTGCACCCGAAGATCTGACACAGCATTCACGCTGATGCCATGCCATCCCCTTGGCAGTAACTGAGCATGGCAGAGCTGCTCGAGCCAGGCCATGTGCACCCGACAGGGGTCTCCTGTTATGGGTGATCTTTGTCCCGGGGCTCCCGCACACCATGGTCTGGATTGGCTGCATGCTTACCTACAGAGCTGCCTGAACACAATGGTGACTCTCGGCCAGTGCTGTAGGATGTATTAACTGAGATTCTGTGACCATTTGTTGTGTGGATTGTTTGGAGAGCAGGGTATACCAGCCTGTCAGCATTTTTTAGTAATTGTAGCTTTCCGTGGAACCTTGGGGATTTCAACAATCAGGTAAGGCTGGTGGTGGAGCTGGAATATCCTACATGATGGGGTATTCCTACATGGGATATGCCTAAGAGCTCCCCACCCTATTGGATCCTGTGGGATCCAGCAGTGGGAGGGCCCAGATGCCTGTGCCTGAGATCTCCAGCCCTTGTTGTTGCATAACTTCTGCTGTTACTGTACTGTCTGCACCCTTTGTTCTGTGCCGAGAGGACCCGAATATAAACTATGGGCTTTGGGTGATGATGATGTGTCCACGTGGGTTCATCATTTGTAACAAACGCACTGCTCTGGTACTCACTGATGAAAGAGCTGGCCAGGCCCCTACTAGGACGAAGAACCCTGCAACAGGGTGGCAAGTGCACACTGTTATGTCACTTCTCAAAGGGACCTATTTATTCAGGTGACTGAACCCTGAGAAAGGGAAATGCCCAGGCATGTTAAGGACTACTGAACACAGAGCCTGAGTTCACATCCATAGTCATCAGCTCCCAGTTATCAAAACGCCCCTTTAAAGAAGGGGTGGGGCAGGAGGTAACGAACGGAGTTCTGATTAAAGTCTGGCTTGGAATAGGTCTGGGGGTCTGTGGACACACGTGGTGGTCATTTCTGCAGGCTCTGAGACTAGAACCTGGGTCTGGAGAAAGACCCTCCCTCACTGAGCCCTTGGCCTGTGGGGTAACAGCTACAGGAATGGGAATGGGAAAAGCTCAATGGGTAACTGGCTGCCTCCGGAACTCTCCTCTGCCCTTTCCCACAAAATAGAAAATAAAAAACAAAGCTAAATCCTGGGGGTGGGGATGGTGAAGATCAGTGCCACCACTAAAGAATGTCACATCTCGGATCTGGTGTTTAAACATCTTTTTCAGTTACCTGTACAATCACTCAGCCATGCCTTCACATTTCGTGTTTTTTCATGTTCAACAAATTGATTCAAAAAAAGTTATCTCACCGTGTCCACAGAAAAGTCTGTGCAGTCAGCTTAAAGCGTGACGCTGTCTTGATTTGACCCCCGGCTGCTTGGCTTCGAAGTTCTAACTCTCCCTTTGACAGATAACAATAGCTCTTAATCTCACAGGCACCTGGGCCTGAGGTTAGTCTTCCTCCCAAATATGATGTAGTCAATGTCACATTCACCCCAAATATCTTCAGGTTGAACCTTGTAGGGAATTTGTGGTAAATAATTAATGCCTTCTGGGGAAACCTGTTCCATGGGAATTTTAAAAAAATCCTCACCTGAGGACATTTTTTTTTCATTGCTTTTAGAGAGAGGAAGGGAGAGAAACAGGGATGCAAAAGAGAGAAGCATCGATTGGTTACCTCCTGTATGTTCCTGGGCTGGAGATTTCACATGCGCAGACTGGGGATTGAACCCATGACCTCGGTATGTGTCCCGACAGGGCATTGAACCCGCGAACTTTTGGTTAAAGAACGACGCTCCAAGCAACTAAACCACACCGGCAGCGCCCATGGGAATTTTTAATTCAGTTTTTCACAGGGCTCTCTGCTGCCCTTCTTCCTCCTGTTGTCCAATGGCATATTTTCTTCCAGTTCTCCTGGAAAACTCATCAGATAACTACAAGTATTGGGAAAACAACCCAAAAAGGAAATTTTAGCATCACAGCAGTAGCTTATTTTCTGTGTTGAATAAAGTGACACTTAAGATTCCATGTAATAGTCTTTTCTCAATGCTTTCATTCAAGTGATAATTTGTTTTGGTTATAGGTCCAATTTTATTGTTACTTTCATCAATAAGAATGCACATCGCTGTCAGAAACCAAACCTTTTGCTCCTCAAATTGTCACTGGTTATTTCAGGCATGTTAACATGTCTCTTCTGTCCTAAATGTCCTTGATCTGGCTGTGGCAAAAGGTCCCGTGGCTGCATCACACAGCGAGAACCAGGCAAAGGCTGCGGGGTTTTAAACTGTGGCTCCCCTGGGGCCGCCCAAGATTTTCTTTCCCCCTCTTTGCTACAGTTGGCTCGGTCAAGGCTAGGAAGCTCTCTCCTGTAGGGACTGTGGAATGGGATCCAGAAGAGTGGATTTAGTCACTTTCCTAGTGGCTACACAATAAGCCGGAAAATTGTCCTGTTCTCTCTTTTCTGCCCCGTGGCTAGGAAAAGCAGACAAAGCCAGTCCCCAAAGAAAAGAAAGTGGTGAACTCCCAGAAAGCTGTTGAGTCAGGAGAGAGCACAGCAGTGATATCCAACCCCCCCGCCCCGCCCTGCCGCCCCCCACCCCTGGGCCTGGTTCCCTTTCTGGCCTTCCTGAGGCCTGGCCGCAATCCTGCCCGGGGGTTAACTGTACTAACCTTATTTCTATGCTGTAGTAAAACTAAACTGCGCAGGTGCAAAGGGTGGAGGGCAGGGAGGAAAGGTGAGAATAGCTTCGTTTATTTAGGGGCGGGGGGGTAGGGGAAATTCTCTCGTCTTATTTTTTATTTCTTTAAACAGTTTGCACCACATCAATTTTAAGATTTAAAAAAATTGAAGCGTGATGTATGTTTAGTAAAGGGCCCAAATCTTAGACATGTAACATCTTGACAATTTAAAAAAGAATCAGTTTCATGGAGGTAACACTAATACATAATTAAATGCATCCCTTTTAAGTGTAGTTTGGTGAATTTGACACCTGTGTGTACATCACCACAAGATACACACATTTCCATCATTAAAAAAGTGCCACTCATTCTCCTCTGCACTCAGTCCCACCCCTCCTGGTGCTAGGCAACCACCAATCTGCTTTCTGTCTTTTGGGGTCTAGATTCTTTAGCTCAACAATAGTGTTTCTGAAATGTATCCACGTAGTCACATGTACCAGTAGTTTACTGCTTTTTATTGCTGAGTGGCATTCCATTGTATGGACACACCACAGTGTGCCTATCTACGTGCCTGTAGATGCACACTGTTTTGGGGTGTTATGAAGAAAGCTGCCATGAAAATGTGTGCACAAGTCTTCTCGTGATTATGTTCTCATTTTTTCCTGAGTAAAAACCTAGGCGTGAAGTGTCCGGGTCATATGGTAGGTGTATGTTTATCAGAATCTACCAAATAGTTTTCTAAAGTGATTGTGCCACGTGACATTCCCACCAGCAATGCCTGAGAGCTCCATTGCTTTGTGTCTTGGTCAGCACCTGGTATTACCAGGTTTTTTGTTTTGTTTTTTTTTTTCCATTCTAATAAATGTGTAGTGACGTTGATTTCTAGATTATTTTGTGGTCAAGGAACATGCGCTATATTCTTCCCATCCTTTTATGTGTGGGGCTTATTTTATGGCCAGGATATGGACTATCTTGGTGAATGTTATATTTGCTCTTGAGATGAATGTGTATTTTGCAACCGTTAGGTGGAATGCTCTCTGTGTACCAGTGAGGTCAAGTTGATTGATAATGTTCAAATCTTGGCCTGCTGATTTCCTCTCTGCTTGTTCTATCAATGACTGAGAGATGGTTGTTGAAACATATTTAGGACTCTTCTCGATGAATCGTCTCTTTTGTCATTATGAAATGATTTTTATAAAAACTTCTGGTAGTATTCCTTCTTCGGAAGTTTACCTTATCTGCTATTAATTTAAATGATTTATGATTCATGTTTGCATAGTACAGTAGTCTCCCCTTACCTGTGGGGAATACATTTCACGACCCCCCCCCCCCAGTAGATGCCTGAAAGTGCAAATACTACCAAACCCTATACATACTATGTTTTTTTTGTATATATACATACCTTTTCACTTACAGGAAGCACTTTATGGCTTCTCGTTGGCATATCCAAATGGCCAGCATCACCACTCCTGTGCGGTAGGGCCATATTAAGTAAAACAAGGGTGACTTGAAACCAGCCTGGAACACCTGGACCGCTGATCTGCTGAGATAACTGCTACTTGACTGAGGGGCGGGGCATGCTGGACGCAGGGGCGGTTCACACTCCAGGCGGGTGGGAGCTGCACTGTGCAAGATTTCATTGTGCTGCTCAGAACAGCGGGCAATTTAAAACTTTTGAATTGTTTGCTTCTGGAATTTTCCATCTCATATTTCCAGACTGCAGTTGACCACTGGTAACTGAAACTGTGTAAAGCAAAACTGTGGATAAGGAAAGGCCTACTATATATGTATTTTTACTTATTTTTTAATCAATCAATTAATTATTTTAGAGAGAGGGGAAGGGAGGGAGAGAGGGAGAGACACAGCAATGTGAGAAAGAGAAACACTGATTGGCTGCTTTTCGCACGTGCCCTGATCAGGGACCAAACCTGGAACTCAGACATGTGCCCTGACTGGGAATTGAACCAGTGACCTTCCACTTTGAGGGATGTTGCCTAACCAACTGAGCCGTACTAGTCAGGGCTATATATCTTTTTAAATGGATGAATAAAATCTGTCTGTGTCTATATATTCAAAGTACATGTCTTTAGACTGTGTAGTTTGGTCTTGCTCTTTAAATCAGTCTGACAATCCCTGCCTTTAGTCGAAATGTTTAGACATATATTTAATACAATTATCAGTATCGTTGAACATTAGTTTGCCACTTAGTAGCTGTTTTCTATATGTTCTCATCTATTCTTTGTTTTTGCTTTCTTTTTTTGTTGCCTTTTGATTATTTTTCATGATTCCATTTTTTCCATCTCTATTGACTTATTAACTCTACCTCTTTGCTATTTCTTTTTCTCTGATTGGTTGGAACTTGCTATAGATTGAATGTTTGTATCTTGCCAAGATTCAAATGTTGAAACTGAGTCCCCTGTGGGATGGTATTTGGAGGTGGAGCCCTTATGAATGGGACTGGTGCCCTAATAAAGGCAACCCTGGACAGCTCCTTTGCCCCTTCTGCCATGTGAGGGTGAAGAGAGGAGACATTTATGAACCAGGAAGTGATACTGGACTTCCCAGCTCCCAGAACTGTGAAAACGAAATGTCTATTGTTTGTAAGTCTATGATATTTTGTTATAGCAACATGGACGTACTAAGACAGAACTCAAACATCTCTCTGTACAGTGTGAGTGCTGGGAATTGTCCAGCTTACATTTCCCCCATGGCTATTACTATTACTATTTTTCCTGGCTTCGTACAGTTTCATGTTAGATATATATATATATATACAGCTTAGTCTTCTTCGGCACAAGACTCGAAGAGACCCCCGTGCAGATTTCTTGGGTTCTTTTGCTGGGCTCCTTTCTCTGTATTACCTTGCCTTGCAAACGCCAGCTGCCTTAGTTTCTTGAAACCAATCTCTGTCCTTCAACCCCGTGTAACTGCCACTCTGCTAGGTTCCCTCTTCTTGCACCGCAGTGGCCTGGGGAGTATCTCCAGGCAGAAAGCCTAGCTGATCCTGTGGCTCATTTAATTCCTTTCCCTTCTCAAGGAGCACAGTTTTGTGCTGCCTGTTATAGAGTGGAGAGGAACATTAGTTTCTTACGTTTCACTCAGTGTCTTTACAGCTGGAGAGTATGCATGGGACCTGTTACTCGGTCATGACTAGAAAGAGAAGACCCCCTCAATAATTAAAATTTTCATAGTTTCATGTACTAACATACCGTTGACGTGGACCTTCTTTCCTTTGGCTCTTTAGTACTTACCTTTTTAAAACACTTGATTAGAGAATAAAACAAAAAAAGACAACTAAGTAGACACTACTCTGTTTTCTTTGAGATTACCTTTTCGAAAATGTGTTTTACTTTTGGGTAATCATATTCTTTCTTGAACAAATAACTGAACAAATCGATTATTCACTGTTGTCAAGGTAAACAGATGCACCTGCTTTCAAATTAGCAGATAAGCTGAGTTTCAGTTTATTGATACCATAAAATGATGGCCTTCCATCTGTGTTCCTTTGTAATTCAGATTTTAAAGAGAGCAAGGAAGGGAGAGAGAGAGAAAGAGGAAGAGATTTATTGTTCCACTGATTTATGCATTCATTGGTTGATTCTTGTATGTGCCCTGAACTGAGACTGAACGCACAACCTTGGCATATCAGGACAATGCTCTAACCAACTGAGCTACCTGGCCAGGGCCAAAGGTTGTGAATTTTTAAAAATTCCTTCCAGAGCCCTGGCTGGCATAGCTCAGTGGATTGAACGTGGGCCTGTGAACCAAAGGGTCGCTGGTTCAATTCCCAGTCAGGGCACATGCCTGGGTTGCGGGCCAGGTCCCCAGTGCGGGGATGTACACCACACAGTGATGTTTCTCTCCATCTCTTTCTCCCTTACCCTCTTCCTTAAAATAAGTAAATAAATAATAAATAAAATATTTTAAAAAAAAATTCCTTCCAGAAAAGTAAATTGCAAAATTGTACATACACTAGGGTTATGACCAAAATGTTTTATGTTAAAAAAAAAAGGAAGACTGTAAAGAAACATATCAAAAATGTTAATAGTAGCTAGTTTTGGTTATTAGATTATAATTTGGTAATTATGAGTGAATTTTTTTCTTTTTCTGGCCTACTTGATTTTTGGCCTTAGACTGTTTTTGCATGCCTGTGGTAATTCTGCATTTAGACAGTAGCTGGTAGTTAACACTTACACAATACCCACTCCCTACGAGTCACTAGTTAATAGTACCTGCATTTGTCTCAGTTACTCCTCACACCTTTTAAGAGAGGCACCATTAGTATCCTCATTTCACTCACGTTCCAAGGGTTTATGAAACTTTCCAGGGTCGTACAGCTAGTTAGTGGCAAGAGTCGGGCAGCTTCTGCTCTTCCGACAGAATGATGCAACAGCTCCAACTTCTCAACAGCCAGAGCACCAAGCTTCACAGAGGCCTTCAGGTAGGCTTCTACGTGATGCCCATTCATTAATTAAAAAATATAAAAATTGCTAACATTGGCCTTGGCTAGCGTGGCTCAGTGGGTTGAGTGCCAGCCTGTGAACCAAAAGGTTGCTGGTTCCATTCCCAGTCAGGGCACATGCCTGGGTTGTGAGTTTGGTCCCCAGTGGGGGCACATGCGAGAGGCAACTGATCAATGTTTCTCTTGCACATTGATGTTTCTCTCCCTCTCTTTCTTCCTCCATTTCCCTCTCTAAAAATAAAATCTTTTTAAAAATTGCCACCATTGAAAAGGGTGGTGCTGGGTTACATGGGTCACTCTCGAGTTCATACATTTTTCTGTGTGAATGGGATACTTTGCATTATTCAAATTAAACACTCTTAGTCATGGCAGAATCTACTGCGTCAATAATGTATTTGTCTCTGAAGCATAATAATAGGAATGAGTTGGCCTGAAGCAACTGCCTGGGAGCTATCACTGAGAATTCACCCATATGATGCCATTCAGTCTCTTGCACTTTCTATGCCCAAATAAATCCTCTGTAAATTTCAAGATCTAGCTCCTCTACATCACAGTCCCTTCCAGAATTACTCCAGCAACTGTGCTGATTTTCCTTTCTCTACACTCCAAAGGCACACCAATCCTGAGCCAAAAATGTGCTTCTCGATCAACCAGTTTGCTAGTTGATTCAAGCAATACTCATTTGTGCATCTTACGTGCAGGAGGGAGTGCTCGCCAATTGCCTTTTGAAAGCAAACCTTGTACTTTGGTTGCAGGTGTCTTGCCTGCATGAACAAACGCTGCAGATATTTAATAACTCTCTGTGCCTGCACTGGCTCCCACCCCCGGTCCTGGCACTTGTTTTGTCTCCTACTACCTTGGTTCTTTCATTCTAATCCTTCTCCTGGGCCTGCGTGTTCAGCAAACCATATTACATCTCCATTAATCATCAGCATTTTAACTTCTTCCTGCATCATTCTAATCCCTCTTCTAAAGCATAATTCCCTCCCAAACTATGTGTATGGAATTTTGTCTATATTTAGCTCTTGGCTTTTTATGTCCCTCTCCTCCTCTGCCCTCATGTTCTGTTGCATCTGTTTCTCATAGGTTGCTGTTCCTTTGGGGGCAAACATACACATACACAGTCACTGAACTTTCCCTCCAACAGGGAAAATCTTTTAAAAATCCTTTATGTATTGAGATTCTTAACTATTTGGTGATATGTTTCTAAGTAACGTAACACACCAACTTGAGTGATTTCAAACAGTAAATGGTATTGTCTCAGGTAATGAGACTCCTGGAGGAGGCTGTGCCTTTGGGGAGGTTATCAGGGACTGGGGCCCTTCTCCCTCCTCGCCTTGCCTTTCCCAGCACATCGGCTTGTCCTGGAGAGCTCCTCTCTGAGTGACTGACTGTTAGAGCGAGCCTAGGCATCCAGGCACCACAATGCCCAGTGGGAGGGGCCACCTCTTCTACTTCTCATCAGCGAGGACCTCATTTCCAAAAGCCCTCAGCAGGTGTCCCCTCA
This sequence comes from Macrotus californicus, assembly GCA_007922815.1. Taxonomy (NCBI): domain Eukaryota; kingdom Metazoa; phylum Chordata; class Mammalia; order Chiroptera; family Phyllostomidae; genus Macrotus; species Macrotus californicus. The sequence continues at coordinate 22,681 of VMDR010006178.1, forward strand.
TGTGTCACTGGCCAGAACTGGGCCTCGTGGTCTTTCCTAACTGATGTGCCAGCAAAGGGAATGGGGCCACCATGCATGGCTTGGATCAGTGGTGACAGGTTAGCAACCAGGTGCAACATATATGTGGAATCACTGGGGAAGTGGTCTGGGGTGTACCTTGGGGATAGGGATTTTTTAAGTCTCCCTAGGTGATTGTAATGTATAACCAAGATTGAGAACCGCTGCCTCAGGATTTACCCTGAGTTTGGGGGGAGGAACAGAGGAGGGGTGGATACCAGGAAAAAAGTGGAGCCAGGAAGGAGAGGAGTGATTGTTGAGCTGGCAAAAAAAAAGATAAAAAAATAAAAAATGTGTTTCACCCATTCACCTCTATTGAAAGCAAAGTATGTCCATTCATTGATTCATTTCCTCTTCAAACAACATTTATTGGGTTCCCACAATGCTCAGGAGAAACCAGAGGGCACTGCTAGGGAACGAGAACAAGTTACAGGTCAGATAGACAAAAGCACACCTCCTCCAGGCAGATAACGACCCCAAGGCACAGAGCTGGATTCCAGCTGTCATTTGTCCCCTTGGTGGGCAGCCTTGGGCAGTGGACAGTCTCACTAACTGTACAGGGAGGCCTGAAGAATACAAAGGTAAACAGGACATGAGTCCTGCCCACTAGGATTCAGTCTAAAGGTGGGAAACACAGTCCTATCAACTGCTTTTTGATAGTTTATCAGGGGTGATAGTAGAAGGCATCTGAAAATTCTAGAATCAAATTAAATGTTTAGCCCTTACCAGTGTGGCTCAGAGGGTTGGGCATCGTCCTGCATAGTGAGAAGTTTCTGCTTTGATTCCTCATCAGGGCTCACGCCTTGGTCGTGGGCTTGGTCCCTGGTCGGGGCACGTGTGAGAAGCAACCGATCTATGTTCTTCTCTCACATCGATGTTTCTCTCCCTCTTTTCCTCCCTCCCTTCCCCTAACAAAAAAAGAGAAATCTTTACAGAAATTACATTTTTATGCCTTCATAGGAGATAAATGCTTTTAATTCACTTACTCTACTTCCTAGCTAGGAGAGTGAGAATGCATATGCACACCCTTACATATGCCATCCTGCGTAGCACTAATTCATTATAAGGTTATTTGCCTTTAGCAATTATTTTCCTTTAAAAACAATACCAACACAATTATTCACAGTGCTTTATTAATAACTTTCTTTGCTCTGTTCTGAGTACTGTGAATGCATTTTTAGCCAATGAGAGCAAGCTGTGCTGTGCACCCTGAACCAATGAGCACGAGCAAGTGCCTCCTACTGCCTAAGGTCTCAGCCAATGAATATCCATCCTATGCGTTCTCCATGGTGGTATGAGTTCTGCAAAGGTGGGGTTCATTCCTCTATGGCCTTTCTTTCTGCACCTATTTTGTTTCTGGCAAGCTGTTCTGACCCACAATGGCCTGCTTTAGAAGTAATAGAGCTGGACCCATTTCAAAGTTGCAAAGGACAAGTATCATGCTGGACTTCAACAGAGGAGAGAGGCCTACAAGGAAGCAGTCCAGGGAAGGAGGATCAACAAGTAAGGATTGGTGGGAGCCTTTGGACTTGATGAAGAAAATCGTAAACACCACTGCAGTCCAGGGAACTGACGGACATGACCTCAGGGGATCTGGATAGAAAGGATGAGCAACTGGTCGTGGCTGATGCCCTGCACACAGGCAGGGACTGTGTCCCCCAGTAGGGACCAGTCACAGAACTGATCTGCCTGACACTCTCATTTCCAGAATTGCTAAACGGACTATGCACTGCCTTTTGCTAGCTGATAACCTGCAGAGAAAGAATTAGTGGACTAGTTAGCAAGGGTCTTAAAAAGAAAAAAAATAGCAGGGCACAGAAAAACTGAATTCTAATAGGGACTGAGGAGCTAGGAAGGCAATCTGAATAAAACACAGATCACCAGCTACCCAAGCGGACTCAGGGAGACTTTGGCTTAGTACATGTTAAATTTTTCTGTGTAACAGTGACCTTCGGAAGTAGGATTACTGGAAATGGTCAAACCAACATTGCATGAATATTTCCAGGAATTGATCAATACTCACAGATGCTTGGGAAGGGTTTTTACGTTTCCTAGGAAGCTGCAACAGATCTGGGGTTCTTAAACCTTTTAGAGTCAGGAGTCCCCTGAGAACTTAAAGGTAAGGACCCTTCTTTTCCTCGAAAAAGTTCACATGCCCTTTGAATTTCTTACTTATTGCTATATCATTAATCATCCCAAAGAATTTAGTGGCTTATTATGTCTCAGTTTCTGTGGGTCAGGAATTCAGAAGCAGTTTAGCTGAGTTATTCTGGCTCATGAGGTTGAAGTCAAGATGTTAATGAAGACCTCAGGCATCCAATAGAGTGGCTGTCAATCAGGGGTGACTTTGCCCCCCCAGGCGACATTGGACAACGTCTGGAGACATTTTTCTTGGTCACTAAGGGTGTACTGACATCTAGAGAGTGGAGGCCAGAGGTGCTACTAAACCTTTTACGGGGCTCACAAGAGCATTATACATTAATAGTGCCAAGGTTGAGAGACCCTGATCCTAAGTCCTGAGTGGGTTTGGAGGATCCCCTAGGAGCTGGCTCCTTCTTAGGCTGGTGAGGACAGATGGCATCCCTCATGGCGTGGCAGCTGGGTTCCCCCAGTGCAACCGGCCTAAGAGAGAGGGAGGGCAAGGAGGAAGCCACCACACGGTTTACAACCTGTGCTGGAAGCAAGTCACTGAAGACAGCCTACACCAAAGGGGCGAGGAATTCACTTCCACCGTCTTGAGGAGAGAATCATCAAAGATGGTGGACACGTTAAAATCACCACACCCACACACAACAAAATTTCACATGTCAAAGCAGAGGTTTCACAGCTTCCAGAGCCCCTCTGTGGAATCCCTAAGTTAAATACCGCTAAGGTTCCTTCCAGCTCCAACAGATACAATCTAATAGCCATGATTAGGAAAAATGCAAGGACAGGGAAAAGCAGGCCAAGCAACAAAAACCTCAAATGCCACCCCTGCCATTGGTCACGCCCTTGCTTTCAGTTTACCTGTCTTTTCCTCCTCCTGGATTTTCCATCCAAGGTCCTTGCAACTTACTTTGTCATTGTATTTCATTCCAAAGGAGAGCAGAGGTGCCGAGCCACGGACATTGACAGATCGGGAATTGAGACTCCATTCGAGAGAAAGACGGGCAGAGGTTTGGAGACCTCACGCACTAGGAGACCCAATACCACAGCAGGACTGTCGTCGATACTGCAAGTAAGGGTGGTTCTCACGGTCTCGCCAGAGAAGACCAAGGACAGCCCGGTAAGAGAGGTGCTCAGACTCATTCACCGAGTCCCCGACACCTTAATTTGCCCACTAATTTATTTGCTTTCTATTAAATATGAGTAATTTCCAAGATGGTGATTCCATGAGGGTCCTTTGCAGTAAGAATAGATTTGATTTTTCTACTTGGATGTTTTTCAAGGCTTTTTACAAAATCATTTCTTGGTAATGATTTTGTTTTCAAACTGGAGAGGGAAGTATTTAAAGGCTTCAAGATGTAAAATGGCTTTCTCAATCCAGTGCTGTGATGGATCCAAGGGGTAAAATCTAATATACTTGCTTGCTGCCCTTGAAATGACTCAGCTGAGCACTGGGGCAGAATACCAACAGAGCACAGGGTTTTTAAATCGGGATCCAGGCATTTTTCCTGACCTGGAAATGCTGATTCTCCTTCTGGTGGCCCCTCTGATCACCTCTGGAACAAGCAGGGCTGTGAAGAGGGCAGTCAGGCTTAGCCACTGTGCCATAGTTTCCTCAGAGATCTGAGTTTTAATGGGAGGTGCTGGCAGGATGGGGCCTGTGTGGGAGGAGCCTGTCATCACAGGTCCTCTTGGGATGGAAGTGGATGGAGTCTGTGGCATGAAGACACCGCAGAAGATGAACAATGAGCCAGCTCCTCGGGAGGCGGACACTACATACCAACCCTTGATCTCTCACAGCAGGAAATCAAGCCTCTGCGTGTCTCCACAGTGGGGGCTCACCACTGCTCCTGAACAGCAGACGCCATTGGTCCCTGAGCATGAAGGAAAAGGACATAGCAGAGCAGGGCCTGGTGGGGTTAACTGGACACACAGCAGCCTAAGCGAGGAGACCCTTGGTGTTACACCAGCCTTCTCAGGGCTCACTTAGGACATGGGACCTGCAATGTGAAAGGGAGTCTGGCTGGGAACGCCACCCTGTCCTTGCCATCGCTCAGGCCCACCAGCAGCCTTCTCCCCCTCTGAGCAAGGCCTTCATTGGCCTCTACTCCTTTTCCCCTTGGAGGGCTGAGGACGGGGGCCCAGACTCCCTTGCTTTCCTCTTTCTTGCTACTCTTAAGACAAATAGACTCTTTTTAATTTCAAGAGTTTTCTTGCCAATCATCATGGGAGCAGGTTACGTTTAACTGTTAGGACTGATGTGGAGAAGTTCCCGATGTTCGGGAACCTCATGAAGGTCTTACAGTGGGGACCCCCCCACCCCTATCCACTTTTCTCTTATCCTTACTTAGCCAGCAGAGCTCACCGAGTCCCTCCCCTTGGAGTCCACCTTTGACTATGTGGACCTTTTTCTCTTTAAAGACCAACTGCCCAGCCAGAAAAGGCAGCCAGTCCTTTGTAAGTGGTTTGGGAGGAAAATGAGTGCCCCTTTGTTTCCCTCTGGTGGGCAATTACATCCATGGGCAGGTGAAGACCGGACAGTTTTATTAGAAAGGGAGGCCCACTGCAGTCTTTCCGGCGTGTGTCCTGGAAGTAAAGGCAGCAGCTGCTTGCAGATGACCAGCCTTGCCTGTGCTGAAGTACCCAAGGGGCACCAGCAGAAAGCCACCCATAGGTGCATGTGTGCCTGGCACAGTGCCTTCTGTCTGGGGCTGAGGGCACCCAGGGTCTGTCAAGGGAAAAGCTGAGGAAGACTTCAAAATACAACAGGTGTGACGCCCTGGCCAGGCAGCTCACTTGGAGTATTGTCCTGTACACCAAAAGGTTGTGGGTTTGATTCCCGGTCAGGACACACACCTAGGTTGCAGGTTCGATCCCCAGTTGGGGTGTGTATGGGAGGCAACCGACGGATGTTTCTCACATGGATGTTTCTCTGTGTTCCTCTCTCTCTAAAATCAACAACCATATCCTAGGGTGAGGATTAAAACACATAATAGGTATGAAAAGGAACCAGTCTGTGAGAGAAGTTCTAGGGCTCTGAGGACCCTCAGCCAGGTTGGGATGGGAAAGGGGGTCAGTGTGTTGAGAGAGCATTTCCTAAGAAGTTTGTCTTATAAAAAACCTGCACCGCAAGTCCATCCCCTCCCCCTACCAAGGGACAGTGGGTGGCTTGTCTCCTTGGAGGGCTGATCTGTAACTCTCAGCTAGGAGCCTGGGGGGCTGGGGCCTGCCTCTCTCCTGGGAAAGACATGGGGCCGACCTGCTTGGCAGGAGAGGTTGGGAGAGCCATGCGTTGGGGAGTGGCCACGCTCCTGGGGATGGTCAGAGCAAGGGATGTGTGGGTGACGGGGAGCCCAGAGGCAGGAAGCTGGAAGAGAATGCCTGGGTGTTAAGACCTGCACAGGTGACCACAACAGACATGCATCTGCCAGTCTGAGGGGCCCAGTTGGGATCCCCTGAAAAGCTGATGAAAGCATCCTATGGGCCAGTGTCACACACACCAGAGCCAGGTTAGCCAGATGTCAGTGCGGGGTAGACCCTTCCTATCCCCCAGCCTTTGCCCCCAAATTGCCTAGAAACTGGGACAGGAAGTTGAGAGGCTGAGGCAGAGAGTAACTGCCTCCCTTTCTCACTGCAGGCCTCTAGTCTGAAGCAGGTCCAACTAAGCCAAGGAAGGGAGTCATGGTGATGCTAAATTAAGGTCAGAGATTTGATTGTGATCTTGCACCGGGCGTTCCAGTTGCTGGACTGAAACTGTTTGAATCTTAAGAGTCACCGTAGGTGTAAAAGACCATCTGCCTTCTACAGAGGGGCAGAGTCACAGGGCCTGCCTGCAGAACTTCCTGCCAGTGACAGGAGACCCCCTCACTGAACAATCTTAGAAGGGCAGTGGGAAATAAATCAGTGGTTTTGATCCGAAGTTGTGCTTGTTCAACACAATGTAGAGGAGACGAGTTTTGTCAAGCGTCCGTTAAGTGTGGCAGGGGTGTCCAATGTGTTTCCTCAGTTGTTGTCAGGCCAGGGCCTGCCCAGAGGTGGTCCCCGCACTGGGGAGAGCGTGGGAGGTGCCTGAGACCGGGCTGCAGCCCTGGGAGATCTCAGAGGGTCACAGCCAGCTGGAGCCGTTTCCGTGTTCTGGGCACCACCCCAAGGAGGAATGGAATCACCACCAGTAACACTGGAATCTGGCAAAGGATTTTGACTCCAGACAAGCAGGGCCAGACCATTCTCTAGGCAAGGACACTGGGGTTCCTAGCAAAAAAAAAAGAACCCAAGGAGAAAAAGCTGAGTTTGGTTGTCCTGGGGCGCCTGATAATGGCCTCAGCAGTGTCATCGAAGCCCGTCTTTGAGATTAGCACTAAGCGCCGCCATTGAAACTATTCTGGGCAACTGTTTCTATTTCTGGGGTGATTTACACCTTTCTTCACAAAAATCACAGAATGTCAGAGCAGCTGAGGGAGCCTTGGTGACCGCTATAGCTGTGTTTCCGGAAGTCTTTGCGCTCACGGGCCACTGAGAAATCCATGCCGTCTATGGACCCATTGCCCAGAGTGTGCTAGTGCCTAAACTTCCACATGAATTTCCAGGGAGTGACAGGCACTCGGCCAATCTCGACCCTTTTGGTTCTTTATGGTAGACAGAGCCCACCTGTCCCTAAACAGGTTGAAAATGTCAGATATTCTATGTCCAAGCTCCCTTGCAGCTGGGTCACTGGCATTGTGTCCCAGCCTTCACCAATGAGATTGGTAGAGACAATTGTTCTCTCTGGAACAAAGAGGACGAGAGGCTAACTCTTTCCTCCTTTCCTGTCTTTGGATGTTGATGCTAGAGTCCAGCTGTCACCTTGCAACCGTGAAGGGAAGACCAAGAGAAATACTGAGCTGAATTAGCTAATCCTGCCACTGTCCACTTCTTGACGAGAGATCACATGCGACCTTATGATTGAGCTGTTGCTGGTTGGACCTCCCTTTTCTTGTAGCTGAAAGATTTCCTGATGACTGCCAAGCATCTTCTAGGAGTTCACAGACCCAGCTTAGGAAACTTTGAACTCGAGTCTGGTCTCCTCATCCTACTGACTTCTTCTCTGGTCCTCAGTTTTCTTCAATGACTAGTTAGTTAGCATAGAGAAAGGCAAAGGCAGCTGGAAAACAGATCTCCAACTTACCGGGAAAGTTTCGCATTTAGGGTGGTGGTGGTGATGAGTAAGACGCATCATTCTGGGAAATAAAGGTTCTCAAGCTGCTCAATTCCACCCTGTGTCGGGGCCCTGAACAGTCTCCTTCTCTGAGCCTCGTTTCCACATCTGCCTACCTCATACAAGGTCGTCTTGAGGTTCTTATGGCATCTCTAGTCCATTTCTTCCCGATCACAGTTCTTTCACAGGATCAAAAGGCAGCCCATCCTCCAGCAGTGAAGGTTTAGAGGCTGGACTGGGAAGATAATGGGCTGGCTTTCTTCTTTCTTGCTGACAAAGAGAACAATGAGGTCAGTGTGCCCAGGATACTGAGGACCTGCCACCTGCCTGCCATCAGTGAGAGCAAGGCAGGAACTGGTTGTCACCATCTGCTTCTTGTGGTCCTCCTGGCTTGTCCTCAGAACCCCACAGCCTTCACTGCCTGTTTGGGCTCTATAGTTTTGGTTCTTGTTGGTTCAGAGAAACAAAATTCTTTAAAAATTACATTTCTGGAATGCCTATAAAGTTCTAGGCAGACACACAGATCACAACAACTAACTGTATTATTGGCTCCAAACCAAAGTTGCACATTGGCTTATTCAAATCTGAAAAGTCCAGCCTGGTCCCTGGGTGAGTACCACATGGCTAAAATTAGCCTGGCCATCTGCTGAGACAGCAGCCGGGCTATTCTGAGCCCCAGAAGGCCTTCCTGGGAAGTGGGGCTGGGCCTGGGGGACAGTGTTGGAGAATTTGGTCCCTTCAGTCAGGGGGGATGACGAGGAGGACTGGGAGGATGAGGTCATACTGCAAGGGAAAACCGGTTTCATGGGGAGGGTTCGCACGAACTGGAAAGCTGGGCATAAGATCCCCCGGAGAGCCAGCCTTATGCTCTTTCCCCCAAGACTGCTCGACAGCTCCCTACTAGGCACAGGATTGTTTCTTTGTTCTGGTTCCTGGTTTCTCCATTTTTACCTGGAGACTCATACACTAGCAAAATCATTCCCTGGGACTTTAGCAAGAATAGCTGAGAATTATTGAGGGCACATCAAGGTCAGGAACCATGGGGATTAGCACTCATTCTCAAAACAACTGAGAGGTAGATACCAAAAGATTTCAGGGATTCAGAAAGGTTTGGTTCATCTTTCTGCTGTCAGAAGCTTTGTAGAAAGGACGTGTGTGACATTGGGAGCCCTGGCTCGGATGACCCCTGGAATACAGGGGTTCTCTCCTTTGGGGCCTGACCTCTGCTTCAACCAAGCTGAGCCCATCACTTGTCCTGGAGGGTAAGGTAGGGGCATGCAGCAGTATCCCTTGTAGAATACTCTCCTCATAACCTAGATTACCTCCTTTAGAGACTAGTAAATGAGAAAACTGGCACTGCTCTATTAAGCCAGTAAAAGGGGCAAATACTGGCTGGTGTGGCTCAGTGGATTAAGCGCTAGCCTGTGAACCAAAGGGTTGCTGGTTCAATTCCCAGGCAGGGCACATGCCTGGATTGTGGGCCAGGCCCCCAATAGGGGGCACGCAAGAGGCAACCACACATTGATGTTTCTCTTCCTCTCTGCCAACCCCATCTAAAAATAAATTAAATCTTAAAAAAACAAAAACAAAAAAACAAACCCAAACACACAACAAAAAGGGGCAAAAAGAAGCTGCTGTGTAACATTCCAGGCAAAGATTAGATGGCGGAAGTGAGGAGGCAGTGGGATGCCACAGCTGTACCAGACCTCACTAAACCAGCCCCAAATGAGTCTCAATGTGAAAGGCCCTACCTGAAGAAGAGGTAAAAAACCACCATTCCTTAAAGTAAAACAAATGAATAAATAAGTAAATCCCAATCTTTCAGGAGATGAAACACAAAATTTAAGGGAAAGGAAGTGACACAACTTTGGGAAATACAAAATCCTGAAGGTGCCTGGGTAACACTGCAGGGTAATGAAACGAGCCCAACAGGTCAAAGACAAACCATTCCTGATATTCAGATTCCCACACTAAGGAGACAAGGCTTCTGGAGGCCAAAGGCCAATGCACCTTGCAGGCTTTCAGTGTGAATACTTAACAGAGGATGCACTATGCACACCACCGGGGCCAGGCCAGCCCCGGACTTCATTCAGGGAACTGCCTAAAAGCACAGTGCCAAAGTTCACCCAAGGTGGGGTTCCAGAGAGATCTCTCTCCAGTAGCTTCACAGACGTGCTCTAGAAGGCTGAAGGAGCTGCTTTCCACCTCCAAAGAAGGGCCACACTGCATGTGCAGCGAGAGAACTACCAATGCAAAACCCATTGGTTAACACCACACTTAGAATATTTAAAACCATGCAAATGGTCACTGCGAGGAACAGTGTGGTCTGAAATGTGAGCCAAACGGCCTCGGGCAGCTACTGCTGGCCAAGGGCACTTCCAGGCACAGGTGGGAGGGAGGCAGCTCACCAGGAGGTACAGTGCGGCACCTCGTCTCTCATCAAGCACACTGTTTCTGTGGAGGGGTTTTATTTTAAAAATTAAAAAAAATTTTTTTTTTAATCTCACGGTGCATACATTTCAGTTGCACCCAGATAGGACTTGAATTTTTAAAGTGAAAGAAAACCAAAATGTGCAGACTATAACATTGTATGGTGGGTTCCCTCTTTCAGAAGAAAAATATGAAGAAATGTTAATCTCTCTTTAAGAAATCAGTTATGATTACAGAGAACCCACTAAGCAATCACTCTAGCCTAAAAATACTTTGTTTAATCAGGTACTGTGAGGGTAATTGCCTTTCTCTGTGCTGATAAAAAAGGGGATAGAGTATTCCGGAGCCAGGGAGCCTGACAGCTTTACTGAATGGCTGACTAATCAGGATGGGGCAGTGGGTGGGGTCTCAGGTCAAAGGTGCTAAGGATTTTCCTAAAAATTAAGGACACTGAAAAAGTTAGGAACTCCATTGTTATCAAGCTGACTTGCTGTGATTCCGTATCTGAAATCTAACACCTTCACCCAGGTTTGCCTGGCCCTCATAGGAACTGCATGAAGTCACAGACATGGCTTCTATGGGACAGAACCACAGTTCAGAAATGGCACGTGTTGTTATAATCACTTTTACGTAGCTCGATTCAGAGAAAACATGTTTTTCTTCTTTCCTGTCTTGAATGATATGTCTTTTGTCTCCCTTGCCCAAAAATCCAGTGTAGCTTTTGGGTCTGAGAGAACGGCTCACTGTGCTGCCTTCTCCTGCCCGTGGCTCTGCCTTCAGATCCACACTTCCTATTCTCTTAAAAAAAAATATATTTTATAATATATATATTTTTTACCCTCATCTGAAGACACTGCTTTCATAGAAGGAGAAGGAGAAAAAGAGACAGAGAGAGAGAGAGAGATACATCAATGTGAGAAACATCAATTGGTTGCCTTCTTGTATGCACTCCTACTGGGAACTGCACATGCAATCTGGGTTACCCTGACAGGGAATCGAACCCGCAGCCCTTCAGTCCATGGGATGATGCTCTAACCAACTGAGCCACACTGGCCAGGGATCTATCCTCTTTCTGTAAAAGGTCAAAAATGTCGTAAGGTACTACACCTCAGCTTTCAAGGAACTTCATGTAAACACTTAAGCATCACTGCCAAAGAAAGCAGTAGTATGAGGCAATTTGGTATATATGTGTAAAACGCCACTCCACAGAACAGAACAATAGGCTGACGTGAGTTTACCGCTGTAATGTGTCTGATCCACTGAGGTCGAGTGCTTTCTGGGGCTTGGGGCTCAGTTTTCTGCCACTCAGCTGGGCAGGGCCCTATCTGCCACGTGGCAGTTTGAGTTTCCTTAAACACGGGCACAGTCTCCCCGTAGTCTTTGTGGACCTTGTACCGTGAAGATCAACTAGGTCCCTAGTCAGAATGAGGCCAAACACACAATACACAAATACAGAAGTCATTTCATATTAATTATTATTAGCCCTTACACGTATCAGCAACACAGTTTTAATCTGGAAGACAAACTGTCTTCTGCTCATAGGGAAGTAGAGAATTCCAAATGCAACTTCTACTTTACCATACGACATATTCTGAGAATTTCCACATTCAAGCGTCTCTAGAAAAAGAAGCACCTTTTGTTTCTAAATAAGAGAAACTGTTAACGTTCCTCCTTTTGGTCTCCCCACACCGCTCACCAAACAACCCCCCCCCCCCAAAAGGCTAAACAGGTGACAATCAATCAAAAGAAAAAAAATCTAAATATTATGAAATTAGTTTTTATTTTTACCTTAAAATAAATGCGTAACATTTTTCCAAAACCAAAGCTAAAGATGAAAACTTAGAAGGGTGGAAGATTTCTCTCTCCTTCCTTGGGGAGACCGGTAAGTCGGAAGTTCTACTGTGGCTTAGCTCTTTCCTTAGGACTAGTCTAGACAAAGCCCCCCTGTCGCTCCCCAATTTCTCCTCTATTGTTAGTTGTACCTAACCAGGGTTATGGCTGGCAGGGAAAAAAAACATCCCCAAATAACCCACCCAAGACCAACCTGAACAATGGATTTGAAAAGTTGGGAAAAATGGTCTAACATGTGACCAAGTGTTCCAATCTTTCTAAGGAGGTTTAGGTGAAGGTGTGCCCTCGGCAGCCCAGCTGAGGTCTCTGCCTGGCAGTCACCAGTGCAAAGCACACCAGGCACATTCATACCAGAGTCACTGGGCTGCGACTCGGCCACGCGTCAGTTCACCACAGGGACGTCTTGAAATTAAATTTCAGCTTCAGCAGATACTTCAGATTTACCTGAGCAGTATCGTAGACAATGTACCTGGAGGGGAAGTGTGTCAAGGAGCAAACAGTTTCATGATGGAGAGTGCGCATGCACCCCCAACTTGGCAGAATGCTGGGGCTGGTCGCACCCTGTACACGGCCTGTACGACAGAGGAGAGCATCGGGGTCTCACCCGATAGAGAGAGAGACCAGTGAGGGGAACTACTCACCGTGAGACCCACTGAAGGGGATTCTCACCAGTATGCCCGGTGAAGCGGCTGCACAAGACTCTAGTCCCAGAACACCACTTCAGGCTGGCAGAGACCACTGGGGAAAGGATACTCATTATACAGCAGACAGGTGTCGTTGACACCAGACGAAATCCCAGTGCCGAGAGGAACCTCCACACCATCCAGAGTAATACTAGCTGAAGGGTCAGGGGTGGTCTTGCCCAAACCTGCAAAACAGAAGGCAGGAGTGAGATGAATTGTGAGAAGAGATGTTGAGAATGTTCCAGGGAGATGAGATCCGTTTATTCTGGGTTTGTGTGTTCATTTTAAAGACATACAAATTCTATATTCTTTCTTCTAGATAAAAAACTGCGTTATAAATAAAGTTCCCAGGGCACGAGCCTTAAGTGGTTATTTCTGCTGAACTGAATTCCAAGGCAGTCACCTCAGTCAGGCAGTTGGGGCTCCTAACTCGTCAGGTGCTGTGGGCTCCACAAGCCAAGATGCTCCAGGTGCCACTGGGTCCTGAGAGGCCCCTCAGTGCTGGAGCTAAGAGTCAGGTGAAAACACAACACCAGCGTACCTGGCTACTGGTGCTCAAACCAAGACTCTCCTGTGATATTTGCGATGCTAGCTGCAGCCACAGAGAGTGTACAGAGAGTGAAACTTTTTAAATGAATCCCCAGCTGTTTAGTAGCTAGCCACAGGAATGCAGTCTTTGGGGAAAGAAAGCTCCCTCCTGTGCTGTCCAGGGTGTCTGGGGATACACCAGCAGTTTTGGAAACACATTACCTTTGACACTGTGCTTGCCCTTGGGTAACTTGTTGACATGCAAAGCATGCTTCAGTTCATACCTATTAAAGAGAGGACAGTCTCAGAAGAGCCCCCAGGGACACAGGGCTCTTCTGATTTGTAGAACAAGGTCAAGTGAGGGAAAGAGACACTCCAGATAACCTAATCCAGCTTCACTGCCAGGAGCTCCCTCCCGCTCTGGCTTTAGAAACTGACGGTGTGGTTCTTAACAGTTTTGTGCCGATGATCACTGCTCTGGAGGCTTTCGTCCAGTCCACGATCCCTGGACCCTCGGTCTACCACATAACCTGCTTTTGTGGGTTACAGCTGACGGAACCAAAGGGGACCCAATCTAAGCTGGACCAATCAGATTTTCTCTAATAGAGTATTTAGAACTCGGATGGACTCCAGTTCAGTCTGAGCCGGTCTCTGAACATCACCCAGGGGAGGCGGCTGTGGGGTGACCATCCTTTGTGCAAGTCAACCTCTCTGCTTCCCAGTCCCCAGGAAAAAAAATGGGCACTGCCAGTTCCCGAGGCCTGGCTGCACCCCACCCAGGCTTTGGGTTTGGTGAGGCCTTCCTCTACCTCCCTCATTCATTGCACATAAATGGTTTCCTGCTATCTACCGCCTAACTGGTGGGTCCTGTTATTGTGGAGGGGAATTTCCAGGGTCACTTCCCAACCCGGGGCAGATCTCCTAGAGCCCACCCCTTCCACCCCACAAGGGCCACTGGCCCCAAAACCAGGCACACTCACATGTTTCCAAGGGCAACTTCTCCCAACAGGATTAAGCCTACTGGGTCTCCCTGAGATGTGTGGCAGTAGTTGGCACTCTTGGAGACCATGTCGGCAAAATAGATCCCTTTGCCAAACATGTAGCCTGTCTGGAAGGTTGGAAAAGGACAGCTGAAAACCTTCTCGAGGAAGTTAGCAGTGCCACCTATTCCCGAGTGCCAGTGAGCCGGGCGCCAAGCTGAGCGCTGCGACAGCCCCTCCCAATCTCTCAAGGCCCCCGGCGGGGCACCGAGGCCTGAACTCCGGGACGGCCTGTTCGGGTCCCAGGCCTGCCAGGCACTGAGGGGCTGCAGAAGTACTTATCTCCTGGACCCCACTCTCTCTCTCTGAACCGGGAAAAGAACCTCATGGGCTGATGTGAAAATTAAGTGAGTGAACACATGCTAGTTAAACTAGAACCTGGCACATGTAGACACCCAAGAAATGCTGGCTATTTTTGTCAGTCCCTTTTGTAAGAGAAACATGACATTCAGAGAGGTCAGGTCATCTGACCAAATCACGTGCCACCGCACAGCACCAGTGAGTCACTGAACCTCTCCCTCCTCACTTTTTACAATCTTGAAATGAGAGGCTTGGAAGACCACCTCTAGGCAACTGTCTAGTAACAACGGTCCAGCTGGTCACTCCTGTAGCTCAGTAGGGGACCTAACAATCCCCTGTGTCTGGGTAGCATGGCAGGGCTCAGTCAATTACTACCATATTCTCTTGAGGAAAACAATGGAGCTCGCAGAGGTCATATGGCTGGGAAGTGGTACAGGCAGGTGGAAACTCAGCTTGGCTCATGGCCAAAGTCTGTTCTTTGCATGCCAACACCCCAATTAGCATGCACAGCAGGGCCTGAACACCTGACTTCTTTTATTCCAGAAACTAGGCTTGATACACATGCAGTCACCCCTGACAGAGTCTGGGCCAGGAGAATGCGGGTGAAGGCATCACCTGGGGCTGTGCTCAGGACCTGGAGAGGAATGTCTGGCAGCAGCCCCCTGTCAGCCACAGCTGAGCCAACACCTGCCTCTTCAAACAAGGCCCCTGATGTACTAGGGCATGTGATGTCTCACTTTAGTATCTATAAAGCTCTTTATGGAACCAACTGCAGGGACAGGGACCGCCCACACTCTCCAGGGCAGGCACGTACCACAGGCGCTTCAGGGGGGGCGATCCGGAGACCCTGAGACAGTATCCCTGCGAAGTTTGTAGTTCTGGACCCGTGCCATAGCAACCTCCGGTTATGCAGCTCCTTGAACGGCCTGTAGCGCTGGCTCTCCCCTTCACGCTCAATCTTAAAGATCTGGTTGGAGCATGAGGTAAAGGAGAGATGAAAGAAGTCATTTGTTTCTTGGGGTCAACCCAAGAACCTGACCAGATCCAGGAGAATCAAGCGGTTGTTGCTACAGCTAGAACACCTCGCAGACCTTGGGGTGTGTAAGGTGGTCCAGTCAGGCTGGATGGGGCAGGCTGGCCAGTCAAGGTCCCATCTAGCACAGATGAACTACGAAAGTAAGTAATAGGTGCAGCAGATGCAGACCTGAGGCACTTCATTTTGGAGCTCTAATAATAATTTACAATTAAAAAAAATATTTTATTGATTACGCTATTACAGTTGTCCCATTTCCCCCCTTTATTCCCCTCTGCCCTGCACACCCCTTCCACCGACATTCCCCCTCTTTAGTTCATGGGTCATACATGTAAGTTCTTTGGCTTCTACATTTCCTATACTGTTCTTAACCTCCCCCTGTCTATTTTCTACCTACCATTTATGCTAGTCATTCTCTGTACCTTTCCCCCTTCTCTCCCCACCTACTCCCCTGATGATAACCCTCCATGTGATCTCCATTTCTGTGATTCTGTTCCTGTTCTAGTTGTCTGCTTAGTTTGTTTTTGATTTTTTTTTTAGGTTCGGTTGTTAACAGCTGTGATTTTGTTGTCATAATAATTTACAATTTTAAGACCAGGTTTTAGGATAGAAATGTCCTTCAAAACATAATACAGCCACCCCCAAACTGTGAGGCTACTAATTTTTTGGCTCAACAAGTAAACGAGTCACTTCCTCTGGTTATTTCAAGCAAAGAAAACTGCTCTTTTCCACCCAGGTCCAGCTTGGAGGAAGGAGCAGGGAGAGCCGGCAGAGCGAGGAGGGAGATTCTCACCTCAAGGACTTTCAAGTCATATGCATTGTGTGTGGTCGCATGAGTGTTCTTAACATACTTCCTGATGATCCTGGCTTCCTCGGAATCTTTGTCCACTACCTAGGGGAAGAGTGTCCTGGAGTTAGAGCAAGAGGCCCTAGGAGAGCCACACAGAGAACAGAGGTGGGAAGAACAGTCACAAGCTCAGCTGACTTACAGATCATACCATGGCCCTCAGAAAAGCCCAAATGGGACTGAGAGTCCATGTCCTAGGCCACATGACCAGGAGATCCCAGGCCAGTGGTCCCATTTCCTTGGGCGTCACCTTCTTCATGCCATGAGGAGAGCTAGAAATCTGGGCTCATTGTGAACAGAAAGCCTTTAGAACTACGCACTAGCTCCCAGGTAACAGTCAAGTTCATGGAGCTAAGACACGTGGGCCAGGAGACGCCCCACAGCCAAGACTTGCAATTAAAAGCAGCAAGGACCCAATCAACTATGGATTTTGAGGACGGGCTTGGAGGCTCCATCTCGACTCCTCAGGGCCATACATGCTGTGGCTCAGAGCATCAGCCCACTACCTACCTGTCAATTAGTTAATGTTATCTGTGCTAAACAAACCAGAGTGTGTTACGGGAAAGGCTGTGTATCCTATTCTCATATTCTTATTTAAAGTTCAGAAAATCTAGGAATTCTGCTCTTAATTAAAAGGCTTCAGAATTATAATTGGGGACAATAACCACCCCTTCACAAATAACTGATCCCAGAGCATTCCCATCACAAAGGTGCCCATAGGGGCAAAACAAGTGACATCGAGTGTCTTAGCCTGCTCAGACCCACAGATCTATGCTTTATCCTAAGCAAGGAACAAAGGTTCTTTTTAGTGATGTAAATGGGCCCTACCAGGCTCACCAGACTCTGGCGAACTTAAACCCTGCAATACCGCAGGGAAGGACACAGGCCCCGAGGAGCAGCACCTGGGAGACGAGACCAGGCTCAAGCTAGGAGCTGAGGCAGGGCTCTCCTCCAGTCAGCCCAGGCAGGGTGGTTTCTGCCTGAGTCTCCAGTGCAGAAGTTCAGGGACCCTGTGCACCAACACAGCCACTTTAACTGGAGAACACGAACACAGGCTTTGTACCTTACCTTTATGACAGCTACCATCGGGCACTGCCACTTCTGAAATGGGATACCAGCAACAAACCTCCTAGGGTTCCTGCTACAACAGTTTCCAAAAACAGCAACCCTCTCTAAATTAAGGAAAAAGGACCTTTCTATAAAGCTCCTCAAAACTCAGTCTCTATACCAAACCGAGATGCAGCCTACCTTGCCAACAAGGTGCTTATCTGAGATACTCTAAGGTTCTCAAAGGGCCACCAATAGCAATTGGGACTTGATAGAAAGGCTGATTCTTGGACCCCAGTGGACTGTTTTAGGATGCTCTCCAGGAGATTCTGATGCACATTTAAGTTTGGGGACCACGGCTCTTGGAACGAGTGGTTAGGATGCTTCAGAAAGGGTGGGCCCTCGTACCTTAATATCAGTTTTGAGCTTCTCATAGTTGACGTCGATGGGGTCCTTGCTGCTATCGTCAGACCCACCCTTGAGCAGACTGTAGGCCACCTCAATGTCTAGCAGGTTGTCCAGCATTTCCACTTTGGCCTAGAGGAACAAACAAAAATCTCAAGTTGGGTACCAAGGTGAGGGAGAAAGATTTGCTCAGTTTGGGGACAGAAAATCTACATGCAGATAGCGGCTCAAATGGGCAGTGAGGGAGGGAGCTCCTGGCTGGTTGGGAACAGCCTGTCATCCATTCACAGTGAACACCACTGAGGCTTTCTTGGAATGCTAAGGAAGTGTCCCTGTGGGAGGGGAGAGGGAAAGCCATGAGCCTATGGTAAGACCAGTCTTTCCTCCTGCACACTGGTGATGGGGGCCACTTATCACGGGCTCCCTGGTGAGGCAGGGAGGGAAACCAGGGAGAATACGAGAGGCTCTCCCACTCCCATGGCTCTTCCCCAGAGAGATGAGGGGGAGCAAGGCAGGAAAAACCATCTCTTCTGCTTGTGGTCTGGTCTCCACCCACATGGGTAGAAACCCTGCTGCAAAATGACGACACAGAAGCGGCCCTCTCAGAACTGACCCCTTCCCTTAGGGACCATGATGTGAAGAAGGAGTCGCAGGGGGCAACACCCTGAGCAGCACCACAGCCCAGCAGACCCGAGGGTCCCTCCTGGACCCCTGTGCTAACCTGCACACTGTCTGCGTTGTTCAGGAGTGGAGGCTTCTTCATCCCAAAGTCGTGGGGGATCAAGGTGTAGAAGCGATTTGAAAGATCCAGGATCTGGGAGTCGCTGTTACCCTGGGACAATGCCTTTAAGGGAGGGGACAGATGAAACATAGGCTGAGGGAGGCGCTCTGAGCCCCCAGCACTTGGCTGGGCTCTCTTCTCTAGAAAGTGGGTGCTGCAGTGGAGTCCTGAGGTCGCAGGGAAATTTCTAAGACGGATACCTTCCTGTTGCTGTCACATCACCCTGCAGTGGCAGGATCCCCATTCTCAAACTGTGAGATTCAGCACACAATCAGCTTCCCGTAAAATTTCATTTGTACCAAGAGCTGTGGAGTTATAGATCCGGTATGCAAAACGTCAACTGCAGCATCCAGGTGGTGGACTCACAGGAAGTGCTGTCAAATTCTTTCAACTTTTTGTACGTTTGAAAACTTTTCGTGATAGAGTGTTAGAAGGGAAAAAAACTCATTGTTATAAAATTCAGGCTGGCCTCCTTCTTCCACTTAACTTCATCTTTAAGGCAGGGAATTTCTTTCAAGAGGTCCAGGTGGCCAGGCATAGAAGGGCTAAGTTCCCCTTCCTGCTACAATGATAATTAGTGCTCTATATGCAAAAGGTGTTCAACGAATGCACAGAGATGGAGGAGCTGGACCCCAGAATACTGCACACTTGGCAGATGGTAGAGGCAGCGTGCTGGCACCCTGCAAGCTTGAAGCTGCAAATCTGCTTCTCAAAGGGACATCAGCTTCTTCAGGTCACAAAACTTCTGTTTGCTGCAGTCTGCTCTGTGCAAATGGGTAAGGATACTGTACCAGCCATTCCACCTGGGGAGTCTGGGACAGGAAAGAGCTTAGGCTGAGGAAAGCCTTGTGCATCTCAGACGGTGGGTAGCACCAAGAGGCCAGTGCTCCAGACCAGCTCTAAGTGGATTTAACTCCTACACTTCAGGGCTCCTACTCCAGCTCCAGCTAGAAAGGCCATTTCCCCAGCCGACTTCAGCTTCTTGTGTGCTCTTCTTCTTCCACAAGCCAAGCCCGCCCCACCCCTCCCAAATGCAAGTGGAACCCCCCAGGGCACAGCTTCAATGCTCTGTGGATGGGGGGAAACATGAATGAAAGTAAGACATTACTTAGCTTTCTAACTGATGACTTCTTAGTAACTGCAAAATAAATTCAGCCTAAACTCTTAAGGGCACACAAAATAAAGTAAGATTTTTATGAGGTATGAGAACCAAATTCCTCATCAAGTTTACAGGAAGTTTATTAAGTATCTGATCACTGAAAACACTGATTAATTCGTAAGTTTTGTGATCCTCTTTCACAAGTGGCAGCACTTGTCATACTTGTTGAACTGACAGAAATCTAAATCATCATGACTGCATGTCCATTAAACTTGCGTAAATGTACTGCCACACCCCCTAGATGAGGGTCAGCCAGGAGAGGTTGGCCCAGCAGACTCACTGGGCAGCTGAGACGGCGCAGGGGCTGGCCCCTCGCTTACCTGCTGGACCTCACTGAGGATTGAGTATGCGGCCTGGATCTGCCTTTTGCTCAGCTTCCCCAAGGGCATCTTCTGGAGGTCAATCTGAGGAGACAGGGGTTTTCCCCTTTGAAAGCTAGGCACTGTGCAGCATGGTGATGGGAGAGACGGACGTTCACCTTCTCAGGCCTCTTGGGGCCCTGATGGAAGCAGTCAGATCGCTGCCTGGTCTTCCTGGAAGGTGCAGACTTCGCAGCCTGACCCCCCACTGCAGGGACCAAGAGTCTATGGGAAGATTCTTGCTACTTCATAAATGGCTCGGAAAGCTAACCAGCGCTCCCCTACTCCTGCGTTATGATGTGAAACAGCCCAGTACTTCTGGGAGATAACAGCATAATTCCCAAATAATTTTGAAGTGAGATGCCACGGAGTCCAGGAGCCACACCTGCAGCACAGGGAGGCCTCTAGAGCCATAGGCCAGGCTCTGGATGTAGCGCCTCTCCCCCTCCCCCTGCCCGGGCAGCACTTGGCTCTGGGCTCAGGATTCACCTCCTCACAGGGAGTGCTAGGTTCTCCTGCAGAGGATAGAGCTCCCAGGGTTACCACGTTTACTCTCCACCTGGTCACCCCAAACCCATGTGGAACCCATCAGGCTAGGAGCAGGTGTCCCACTCTGTCTCCGGCCTGTTCCAGCAGCAGGGCTCTGGCCCTTTTCTTCCTGGGAAACTAGTTACGTGTCTGAGTGAAAAATAGCATTAAGATGTCATTTTATACAAAGAGACTTGGGTCTGATAATAGTTGAGAACTTCTTAGTCGCAGAAAAAACCAGAACACAGGAAGCTGGAAATGACCTGTAGGATACTCTGCCCTGGGTAGGAGAGTGCGACTAATCATCCCCAGCAACCCTATCCCACCCACCCGGGAACCAGCTTCTTCCTAAGAACAGCTGGTATGAACTTTATCTGATGAAGCAAGTGTCCGAAGTTCCCTGCATTTCTGTCAGCGGTGGTCAGAGCAGTTCTTTTACTGAAAGTGGGCTACGTCTTAGACTTGCCAGGATAACTCCAGGTGGCCTGTTTGGTTTGGCCACAAAGAAGCTGGCTACAGACCCTACCATGGTAACAAGAGGAGAAAAGTGCAAGGGGCACCAGGAACCCAGGGGACAGCTCTCTACAACACGCCCTACATTTCACAGCAAGTCCAACAATGCTTCACAAGGGCTCCGAGCCTCAGCAACCTGCATGTGTCTCAGGCTTAAGGACAGGCAGAGCGGCCGAATCCAACCAGAATTGCCACTGAGCTCGGGACCCCAACTCAGCACTCTAATTGTAGACCCCAGCAGATGTTCACAGGTAAAACAATACACTGCACCCACCTCATATTCCACCATGGCCTTCTTCATACTTTCCACGTCAAAGATCATCTTAATGAGGTTCTGCACCGGCTTGGGGAGCTTGGACTTGGTGCCAGGGTTTACTGTCAGTTTCTTCACCGCCTCTTCATCCTTTGGGGGAAGTTATGTTGCGAAGGAAAAGAAAATCAGTAAGAGACCCAATTAAACAATCCAAGGTGGTGGTGGTGTTTGGGCTGCAGATGGAGTGTCACTAGCAAAAGGGTTACGTGTCAATCAATAGGGTTTAGACAGCAGGTGCCAGGAGGAATGTGGGTTTACCGAGGAACCAGACACTTCCGGTGCATCCCCCTGTCCTCTTTGCTGCTCCAGATTCTTATTCCAGCCGCCACTACAACACCCAGCCCTGTACAGGCTGCTCTGAAGGCACTCACACTCCCCTCATGCCCATACCACTTCCTGCTCATTGTCTCCCACTCTGGGGTTGCTGGTGCCCTGCATGGGGATTTGCCAGGTGACCAGTTGTGCCCAACTTGGAAATGCTGGGTAGCTATGGGGGCAAACCTTGAATGAAGGGGACAATGGACAAATTCTTCCCCACTTCTCTTACACTGCCTCATCCCAGGGCCGACTAAGTTCAGATAGCCTTTCCTACAGTCCCAAAGGATAAAGCGACCAGTCCCAGTTCCTGCCAGGCAGCTTGACAGTATTGAAACACATCCTAACAATAGCCCTTCCTCCCCGCCACCTCACTCCCCATCGCACACCCCTCCTCCCTGGGACTGTACATCCTAACTGTCATAACACGAGACTCGACCCCCACTGTCTGGACAATCCAGGCTGAGTCAAGAACACACTGTATTGGAAATGCCTTAATTCCTCTGACTTTTGAACTGCATGAGGACAGGGACTATGCTGTCCATCAGTATCCTTAGCAACTAATAGAGCCTGGTGTTTGCTTCAAGTGAAGGTAACTGGCGTTGGGCCTTAATCCTGGACCTGCTTGGCCGAACCAAGCTGCAGAGAGAAACCCGTGCTGCGCCAGTGCTCACAGCCGCCACCGCCATGGCACAGTGGACCTGAACACTGGACACGGAGCCCTAAATGCAACGGTCTTTGGTTCTAACCTCACCAAGGACAAGCTACTAATGTGTCAAAAAGACTTACTTAAAGGCACATACTCTGCGACCCAGGAACTCCACCTTTAATGGTAACGATCACAGAGGTATAGATATTTATGTGTGTATCAGTACTGTTATATCAAATACCTGAAACTAATCTAAATCCCTAACTGGAGGGGAATCCATGTAGTGCTGTTTGGTAAATTATGAATTATGACTACCCACAGGATGGAGTTCTATGCAATCTCAAGAAGTGATTCTCTAGATCAGTTAAACACAGTAGCCACTGGTTTTGAAATATGGCCAGTATAAATTAAGATGTACTGTAAGGGTTAAAAATACACTAGATTTCAAAGAAAAAAATAATAATTTTGTTGTTATCAACCACATTTTGAAATAGCATTTTGGATATGCTGGGTTAAATAAATTACTAGTATTGATGTCACTGGTTCCTTTGCTTTTTAAAATGTAGCTACTAAAATATTTTAAACTGCGTAAGTGGTCAGAACACAGAATGTAAGAATATCACTTCATACCTGTTTGTTGGCAAGGATGTGGAGAAAAGGGAACCCTGGTGCAGTGTGGATGGAAATGTGATTGGTGCAGCCACTATAGTAAACAGTATGAAGGTTCCGCAAAAAATTAAAAAAATAAAACTATCTTATGACCCAGCAATTCTACTGGGTATTTATCTGAAGAAAATGAAAGCACTAATTCAAAAAGACATATATATATGTCTATATCTAGATCTAGATCTATACACACCTCTACGTTCACTGAAGCATTCTTTACAACAGCCAAGACATGGAGACAACCTAAGTGTCCCCTGACATGAACAGATAAAGAAAATACGGCTTATATACACAATGGAATATTATTCAGCCATAAAAAGGCTTGCCATTTTCAACAACATTAAGGATATTATGCTAAGTGAAATAACTCAAGAGAAAGACGAATAATGCATAATCTCACTTACACATGGAATATAAAAAAGCAAAAACAAAGCCCCAAACAAGAAACAAAGAAAGTACCAAGGGAAAAAAAGCCCAAACACTCAAACAAGCCAACAGACAAAGAGACTGGCAGTTGCCAGACACAGGAAGTAGGGGGTGCGATGGGCAAAATGGAAGAAGCAGTGCAAAAGGTGTAAGCTTCTCATCATAAAATAAATAAGCCATGGCGTGTGATGTACATCACGGTGACTACAGTTAATAATACAGTATTGGATATCTGAAAGTTGTTGACAGTGGACCTTAAAAATTCTCATCCCAAGAAAAAGTTTTTTATAACTATGTGTCTGATGATGGATATTAACTAAACTTAATGTGCTGATCACTGCAATATATACAAATATGAATCATGACACTGTACAAATGAAACTAATGTCATATATCAGTGATATCACAATAAAAGCAAACAAGAAAACTGTGACCTAGCAGAGCATGTTACTGTAACTCTTCTGACGACAAACCTGGTCACATGAGCCAGGATGAACATAGGTTCAGAAACCTTACCTGGAATCTCAATAGCTCCCTGTTGGGTTTAAGGAAAAACTTCAAAGACTTCCTCTTTGAGGGTCTTAAAGCTGCTAACACACTAAGTTTCCATCTCATACTTCATAGTAGGGATCTTATTAATGAAAGGTACTGATTTTATTCAGTGCTGTTGCCTTGCCTATTAGGATGAGCATGTGGCTTTGGTCCTTTATTCTACTCATGTTACATCACACTGATGGATTTTCGTTTGGTGAACCACCCTTGCATTCCTGGGATAAATTCCATGCGGTCATGGTGTATAACCCTTATGTGCTGCTATACTCAGTTTGTTAGTATTTTGTTGAGGGTTTCACATCTATATTCAAAGGGTTATTGGTCTCTCGTTTTTTTAAAAATCCTCACCCAAGGACAATTTTTCATTGGTTTGAGAGAGGAAGGGGAGAAAGAAAGAAAGGAGGGAAGGGAGGGAGAAAGAGGGGG
>VMDR010006179.1:0-47004 GCA_007922815.1 Macrotus californicus
GGGGGGGTGGTGGGGGGAAAATACAAACTGTAATTGAACAACAATAAAGTAATTAAAAAAAAATGTAATGATGCTGACACAGAGATGATCCTGGATTATCCAGGCATCCCAATGCAGTCATAAGGGTACTTAGAGGAGGCAGGTTAGAATCAGAGATAGGACAATGGAAACAGGGTGCTGTGGAGCCCTGAGCCAGGGAATGTGGCAGTCTCTGTGAGCTGGGACAGAAAAAAAAGACAAACCCAGATTCAACACCTTGATTTTAGCCCCCAAAAATTCATATCAGATTTATGACCTCCAGAACTAAGAAGTTGGTGTGGCTTTAAGCCACAGTGTGAGCTAACTTGGTACAGTAGCAATAGGAAACTCATACGTCAGTCAGGAGACTTGGGGAGGCCTGGAGCTGCCTCAGGCTTGTAGATCCAGCCACCTCCCAGCACTGCACAGCATATTGAGAAGACCTAGGCTAAGCCGGCCCCCAGACTCAAGCCCAGTGTGCATTTGCCTCTGCTGCAGGTTGAAGGTGTGGCCCTAGGAGGGAGGGAGAAAGAGGCACTGCCTTCTAATCCTACATTCACTGCTAGCTCCTGCTCCTCACTTTCCACCAGGCCTGCTTCCCCACCCGCCTCTGGAGGAGGATCCCCAAGGGGCAGATAGATTTAGCCTTTCCTTCCCCTCTAAGCCAATATTCTCCTTCTAGCCTAAGTTGCTGGCCGCCTGCCAACCATGATAAATAGAAAGTGTACCTCCTCTGCCTTCAGGGAAGAAACACTGAGTCCTCCAGGCTTGTTTCTGGAAATGCTAAAGCAAACTTAGAAGATCCTCTTCCTCTTGACAGAGCCTTACCTGGAAGCTGAAAGTTGACAGAGTGGGTGCACAAATGAGATTCTCTAGATAATACCTGCCCATTCCCCGCATCTCAGAAACCTGCTTCGCTGAGAGGTCCCTCTCACGTGCACACCTCGATCTGCTGTGCCTTTCAGTGTTCTGCCTCAGCACTTGATCCAAGGCAAGAGGAGCCTCCCGGCTCCAGGGAGCACAGCCCAGGATGGGGCAGCACTGTCGCCCTGGGAGCACTCCTGCTGCAGAGGGGCAAGGAGCAGTGGCTTGAAGGTGGGGACACTTCTGGGGGCCTCCCACACCCTGACTCACTCTCCCACTTCACTTTTTACCCTCCCTGGAACTGCTTCCCAAATGAACTCTGTGCCTGGGTCCGTCCCTGTAACACAGGAAAGTTTCTGATCTGTAGTGGGCAGTCAACAAACAGCGGCTGCTATTGTTATTGGGAAGAATAACAGTATTCTGCAGAGTCCCAGAGGCGGAACCATGACTGAAAGGCGGAAGTCATCAAGGCATCAAAGCGCAGAGAATAAAGGGAAGGAAGGGAAGTTGAACAAAGTGCAGTTCAGGGTTGCCAAAGTTTCGTGGAGCTGGTCACTGTCCTAACCAGGAGTGAGATCAGATGACAAGTGGGCAATTTCATTTGCATCACGTTGTGGAGGTAGTCTACAAACGCACTGGGGCTTCCACAGCCTTGTGTGTCAGTGCATCTTGAGCCATTTGCTTGGAGAGCTGGTTTCTCAGGGCTTTCTGAGATGTCGGTTACTTCTCTGAAGAGCCTGTGCTCTGGGTGAGTTCAGAGCTGCAAGAGCGCCATTCTCTTCCCCGCTGCAGCCTCACTGGCTTCTCCCGCACTCTCACCCTCACTTGAAGTAGAAGACTAAAAAACTGTTACATTTAAACAAATCAAAGACACTAATTATTCTATACCTTTCTCACTTTTCTGGCAGACCTGGCTCCTTTCTGGTCTTTTTTCCCCCTGGCGAGCACCTGCTCAGCAGTTCCTTTTGCTCCCGTGAAATCATTATTTGCGTCTTAGCCCGTACATCTGCCCAGAGGCAATGAATGCATTTTTTTTCAAGTGATGTCCTAGAATACATATTTCAAATCAGTGTCTCTCACTTTACCATTGAGAAGAAGGAAATAATGGCAACACAATTAAAAATGTTTAATAAATCAAATCACTTTTCCACTAATAAATTAAGATGCTCGAGCCTAGCGGCAGTCCCCACGGAAGCAGCATGCCCTCAGTCACAGTGCCGTGCCTTGCTCCTGCCTTTCTAAGCTGTTTCGGGGACTGTGTGCTTGGGGGAGGGGGCAGAGGGAGGAGGCTCCTCCTTGGCATCAAACCCAAAAGTCTGTATTTGTTACAGGAGAGAGATTCTTCTCTGTCACTCACACGTCATGGAAAGATAAGAAATTGATGAAACTGAACCCTAATATAAAATGGAAATTCTAACACTCACCCCCTTAGTTAGGAGACACGAGGCAAGGGCACCGAGCACTGCGAGGTCCCCATGTGGTGAGGAGAATTGGAACCAGTATCACTCCAGTTCTTACTTTGTGCTGGGCACTTCCTTTTCATTCTAACAAAAATCTGGCAGTTTAGGCGTAATGTCCATGTTAAACAGGATAAAGAGTGGGAGACGTAGCAGGGTGCCTCCCATACCTCTTACCTAATAAATGGAAGAATGTCAAGACTAGGACCTCAGAATCCACATGCTCCAACAGAGTAAAAAGCACCATTATTGTCTTGGGAGCATTTGCAGCTTTAGGGTATACACAAGATGATAAGAAGGAACTAATATCTGTACTGATACCAAAGCATTTAGAACAGGGCATGGATGTCCATCCAGAAAGAGTTCAAGTTCAGATTATCAGTAAGATTGGCTTGCCCCTTAGGCACAGGGATGAGAGGGAAGTTCATGCCATAAAACCAGAGAAGACAGTAAGGTTGACTTCCCAGGGCAGGACCACTCCTTTGAGGAAGGCTTGCGAAGCAAGAGCCCTGGAGCCCTTGCTGCAAGATTAATCTGCCCCAACTTCCCAGCTTACTCCCAATTTCCTGTGAGTCTTCTATCTGCGTCCTTAATGGCTAAACATGCAAATATTGCTGCACTTACTGCTCATTAGTTTAGTTAAAGGAAGTGCCCTTTAATTATGCCTTTAAATAATGAACCTCTTCCATCACCTTGACAATCAGTGCATATTTAGAAGGAAGCAAGGCCTCATTATGAAACAGCTACTGCATCCCTTGGTTACTTAGAAGATGGTAGCTTTCTTGAGGCAAGAGAAATGGGAGTCTAAAGACAAACAAGCCTTGTGATTGCATTAAGTCCTCGTAGCTGTAGGTGCAAGAATGTCAGTTAGCCAGTGATGTATTATTACATGTGAGGAAAAGAAGGGAAACTAGCATTTTTTGAGAGGCTATTGTGTACCAATCTCTAAATGCATTGATTTACATACATTAAGTCTAAACTGCACAGTTGCTTTTGAAGTTATTTCTTAACTCCATTTTACAGATACTGAAATTGAGGCTCTGAAAGATTAAGTAATTTGCCTAAGGTGTTGGACCAAGTCCTCCATTCTCCAAAGCTCCATATCCTGTTCCATTATGTTTGTCTTGTTAGGAAGTGTTTACGTAACTCAGCAGAACTGGGTACCCCCAAGGCTTCACCATATTTCTCTATCCGTTGATCTCAGCAGAAACTCAAAGGAATAGTTTGCTTCGACACAACTCCTAGACTCAGGCAAACTGACTATACTATGTATGCACCTGTCTGCATGGCTCTGAAGAATAAAACAGAATGTGCCATGGGCAGGCAAGCCCTGACTCCAATGTCCAAGATCAAGACAGAGGACAGTGCTCAAGCCATCACTGAGCTTGATTCCATGGCTCTCCTGTCTTCTTCTCTTTGGTGGGTAGGTTGTAACTCCCCATGTGCTCTGAGGAAAGACAGAACTCCTTCCTCTTCAGTAGGAAAGTCTAATATCCGCCTTCTTGACATTGTATGAAATGTCAGATGCCAAGCAGCCCATGTCCTTTGTTCAGACTGCCTAAAGACAGAGCTTGGCATGAACTTGCAATGTGGTCTGCGTTTATCAAAAGAACAGCACACCTTCCCATGAAACACAGCCTTGTCAGAGGGCTGCATTCCAGTCAGAAAAACAGGGGGCAAGGAGGCTTTAGCTGTGTGGGCACAAAGCAAAGAAAGACCCTTATACTTCTTATCTAGGCTCAATAAGGAATGATTTCATAATTAAGATATAAACGTGAATTGAGACTTGAAGTACTTGAAGAACTGTCTGATATCATTTACTTATATTTTTCATCTTTAAACATATGAGTAAAATGAGCCTTATAAGCCTAGAGTAAAAATATACCTTTAGGTTTTTTCCAGAATACTAAAAATATTCCTCTGCCATATCTAGCAAAAATATATCACATTAGGCACCAAAAATAATAAGCAAAATAACATTCTGTAGTGGGCAGAGCACAGAGCCAGCTATGTCTACATTCTGCCCCACGAAGTCAAGCTGCATTCCCTCACTCATTGATGACAAATCTTGATCAAGATTAACTTTAAAATAAACAAACTTATTCTCCATCAAGGACAAGTGAGAGGCATGCAGACTCTGGAGTCCCTCGGACCTGAGTTTGCTGCTCAGTTCTGCCCTATGTTATCCTGTGTGACCTTGGGTGACCTCTGTTCACCTCTCTGAGCCTCAATGTCCTCATCTGTGAAATGAGGATAATTGTAAACACCTTGGGGGTGGTTGTGACGTTTAAATGATGTAGTGAATGTAAAGGGCGTAGCAGCAATACATCTGACCCATGAAGGTGTTTTATTGGGCCGGCACCACACAGGCATAGGGAGGTAGGTAGGTATGTAGGTAGATTATAGATAAACTGTAGATGAAATAATTGTTCTTCTCCTGCTGAATTCATTTAACACAGGATTTTTTTGGTTTGGTTTGTTTTTGTTTAGCAGCTACTCCCCACCAGGCACTGGTCGGTGGGAGCCGGGCACACAGTGATGAACAGACCTCGGATAGCTCTCTGATCTTGTTATCCAGGAGCTCGTCATCAAGCATCACTTGCACTAAAAGAAACCAGAGTTTCTTGAAGAAGCCGCGGGTTTCAGGTTTGAGGCAGAAAATGAACAGATGAGCCTGCATGCAGTTGCCTATTGGCAGGAAACCTAGGACAGAGCAATGTTTGAACTGCACGTGAGTGTGCAATCAACAAAACCCAGGCTGGAAACTCTGCAGGTCTGGGCTCTTCAGCAGATAAATTGTAAGGAAAAGAAAGCAATGGAGGAGGATTCGGTAGGTTTAAGGAGACTTAGAAATGTTAGAAATTAGTCTTTAAAGAGAAAAACTAAACCGTAGTGTCCAGGGGTGCAGATTTGCCTGATAAACTGTGGAGCGGTGAAGACTGCAAAGGTCGGGAGAGTGGACCCTCCTAGGAGGGGGTGGCTGTCCCTGGGGCGGGGCACAGGGCAGACTTCTGGATAGCTGGTGAACCTACTTCTTGGCCTGGGCAGTGGCTGAAAGGACATCTCCTCTGCAACAGTTCATCACGTTCTATGCTTGTTGCAGTGGCTCTCCGCATCTTGTCTTATGTTACAGTTTTTCAAAAGTAACATGAAAAGGAAGAGGTACGTGTTGAGGGCTACTGTAGGCTGGAGATGTCTCCAGGTGCTGTGGCTCAATCATGGCCCTGAAGGAGCTTAGCATTGAATGGGAGAGAAGGGCCATTAGAATGCCATGATTGGGGCTAGGAGAGGCAGAAATGCAGAAGGAGCCCGGTGGGGAAGGGTCACCCACCAGCTCTGTGGGTGGGTGGCCCATTCTGAGGATACAAGGGTGGTACTCGCTCTGTCTTGACCCCAAAGGGCTCCAATACTAGCTCAGTGGGGGATGCATGGAGATAACTGCGAGCAGCCTGGGCACCTTGCCACACACTTTCCATGGCTTCATCTCAGCATCTCAGCTCATTTTTGCCGGGCATTATCACCCTGTCACTCAGACGTGAGGTAACTGTGGCTTAGGGAGGGTATAAAACAAGTTGCCCTAGACCAACTGGCCAGTAAAGAGAGGAGCTGAGAATTGAGCCAAACCTACACTCTTTTGCTAGGGAAGTGGAGGGTCTAGGGTCCCTGGCAGGTATAGGTGCATAGTCTGTAGGAGTGGGCAGCCCAGGCCAGGAGTTAAAGGGGCTAGCAATAGAAAAGCCCAAGATTCTAAAAAATAACTTTTGCCAGGTAAAATGGAAAAGCTGATTTAGTTCTAATGAGAATACCAAGCATGGCAAGGGGGCATCGCATACGTGCTGCTGGGAGTGAGCATGAATTGTCACAGATTGGCAGGGGCACCCTGAGACCTGCAGCCCCTGTCCTGGGTGACAGGTGCAGCTTGCGTTCAAGTGGAAGGGGAAGGACAGTGGCATGTGTGTTGTAACTGGAGGAAATACAGAGCCTTGTGAGGGCAGAAGAAAGAGTGTGGAAGCGAGAGCATGGGCTTAGGCAGAAAACTCAAGTTCACACCCCACTGTGGAGACTCTCTAGGTGGGATGTTGCCCAACCCCTGTGAGCCCCAAAATGGGCTACATGAACATTGGATAATGTGCATAAAGCGCCAGATGCATGCTGGTGATGACAAATTGCGTCGTTTTATCATTGTCATTATTTTTCCTTTGTTTTGCCCGTACCAGAGATCAGAGTCTTGGCTTAACCAGTCCAAGTCTCCTGGAGGATTCTGGAGTTCTGGTCTTTATTGGAAACAAGAGGCCGTGCTCTCTGGCACACTTTTCTGTCAATGGTAGCCTGGCTTAGTGGCTAAGTGCATAGATCTTTTGAATCTGACTTCCTGGGTTTGAATCCCTGCTCTGCCATTACTGGCCGTGTGGACTTTGGAGAAGCCAAGGTCACTGCCTCAGTTTCCCTATCTATAAAATGGGGAAGTTTAACACTTAACGCCTAGGGTTGGGAGGAGTAAATGTGGTAATACAGCACATTGTACCTCCTATAGCATTCTGCATTAAGGAGCTGACGAGAAGCCTCCCCTGAGTGTCCAGCACAGTGGTCCCTGCCTGTCTGACGGGAGCTTTCTCTGGGCGTCCCAGGCTGCTCTGGCACTTCTCTGTTCCTGCTTCAAGATCCCCGTCCCCATTGCAGAGGTTCTGACCTTTCCTTAAGCCCTAATTGAGTGCAGTCTAAGGATGTTAAAGGTTTATGTCAATCTTCCAAGGCTCTGCTTCCTTTCACAGCTCAGTCTAGTACATTAGCAGGGCCTGGCAGCCTCCAACTCTGCTCTGTGGACTGTTTGCATTCCACACCAATCACGGAGATTCTCTGTGTATGCCCCACTTCATGGAGATGGGAGGGGGCCTTTAAATCTACCTTTGAAGGAAGGATCCTCTCCCACTCGAGTCAGGGCTGTAAT
The DNA here is from genome assembly GCA_007922815.1 of Macrotus californicus. Taxonomy (NCBI): domain Eukaryota; kingdom Metazoa; phylum Chordata; class Mammalia; order Chiroptera; family Phyllostomidae; genus Macrotus; species Macrotus californicus. Next base: position 7,288 of record VMDR010006179.1, read on the forward strand.
GATTGCCCTTCAATGCTTGTGTATTAGACTCACCCCGTCAAGACGCAGTTCATGGGCAAAGCTGTAAAACCATTTGCCCCCCAGACCGGGGGCTTCCCACTGACTTCCATTCCAGAACCCTGAGGCTGAGCCACAGAGAAGGCTCTCAGCCTTGCTGCCTGAACCACGCAGGACCAGATCAGAACATGTCACATCCCCTAGGACTGTGTTCTGAGCAGGCTTTTGACTTTCCAGAGCAGGATTCTGGGACTTCCCACCTTTCAGTTATGAGCGGTCTGGTCACCAAGCAGCGTCGTGGGCTGAACACTGACACCGCCCTTGGCTCAATCACCGTGGAGCAGAGCCACACCTTGAAGGGGTCCCACTGCCCAGCCTGTCTGGCTGTGACACAGGCTCGTGTGCGGCTGCGAGCCTCCGTGTTAATGGCTGATCAAAGAAGCCAGGGAGGCTTCCTCGTTACACGTTATTACTCGAGGCTGCCCCGTTTCTCTATTTCATCTAACAATAGCTTATCTAGGGAGAGCGAGAACAGTTGAAGCCGGTTCACTCAAAAAGGCTTTAACACAGTCTTCACCCCTGCAAGTCGTTTGTCCCTCATACACTCAGGTTTTTTATCTGTGGAGTGAAGCACAATTGGTCACTTAAAATCTTGGAAAGCACACGTCACATCACAACCAGAGTCAAGTACTAGTTTGTTTTTCCAGGTCTCCACATGTCCTCCCAGCCTTTTGCACGCTGAGCTGCCTGGGTGATCTCTCTAAGGACATCACTAGGGCCGCAGCGCCACTGCCTAAACCGCACCTGTGTCCTGAGTGCCTTTCCCCGGCCCCAGGTCTGCTGTGTGGTTCACACACCCCTGGTGTACAGGAAAGCTAATAGGTAGCCACCCTGTAATGAGCACTTAAATGTCTCACCAAAATCAATTCATTTAATTTGGGAGATGTCACCAATGACATTAAAGGAGAGGATATTAGAAGCACTCAAATGGATTTTGTTTTTGAATTTCATCATCACCCATTTATTTTAACATATAAAAGTGTGACCTGTGCATCACAACCATGATTTCAGAGCTGTGAAATCATGTAATCTTTTAAAATCAGTTTATTTAAGTCAGAGTGAGTTGACATAAAGAAAATATTAAAGTGATAGAAGAGGTATTTGAATTTGCACACTTATTTAAGAAATATTTCCATTGAACACAGCAAGCAAGCAGACAAAAGTCTTGGACCTTCAAAAGACCCAAACAGGCATGTCACAGAAACTATACAAATGGCCAGTAAACACCTGAAAAGGGACATGCAAATTAAACTCACAATGAGTCATCCTACACATTCACTTCGATGCCTAAGGAAAGAGGGTAGAGGACAAATCTGGATACATGAAAAATAAGCTCAGTATTGTAATAAAGTAAAAAAACAAAGGAAAAGAAAAGATTTGGCATCCCCCTGGAACACTTGCGTATTGCTGGAGGGAATATAAAAGGTACAACCACAATGGAGCTCTGACCGTCATCTCCGAAGCAGACCCAGAAGTTTACTCCTCATTTCCCACCCAGCAGAAACACATACACACGTTCACTAAAAGGCATAAACAATACTTTGGAAACTAACCAGTTTCAGAAAACGCTAGTTGAATGAATTAAAACCTGTTCTAGAACACTCCAAGACATTGTCCTCGTCCTTGAGTGACCCAGAGTGGCTTCTCTTCACTGAACACGTTTTTCCTGCATGAATACTCTGTTCTGGGTTTTGTGGGAGGCACCAGGGACATGGGACTAAGTCAGATGGCCCTTACCCTCCCAGGAAAACACTGTCACCTTAACAACCAGGAGATCTTGGTCTTTTGCACTTTGCACAAGGCAAATTTGGTGGAATGCACGTCACTGTGAATGAACAATCCTGGTTTACACCCCGTGACTCTTTGGTTATGTAATTGTGCGATCCGTCTCCATGAACTTGTCTGCCTTATTCTTGCTGTGTCTTCTAGGACTAGAGCAGCATCTGGCTTAGAGTAGGGCTTCAGTGAGTGTATGCAGCATGCACGGATGTGGGTGGGTGGGTAGAGGGGTGAAAATTAGCATAGATGGGAAGAGCTCAGGAGTCTAGGAAAATTCTGCTCCCACCGGAGGCAGGGGCCTGCCACCACATAAGGAATATTTCACACAAAGAGTGTGACAAACTCTACTTATCGCTGCCAAGGACACTCACCAGCGGTTTGAATTGTTACAATCAACCAAGGAGGGTTTTTTTTTTCCTTAAGACATAGATTAATATTTCAGGAGAACACAGTTCTAATTTACAGCCAAGACCTTTGGTTTAATCAGCAAAAGGGAAAAAAAATGAAGTCTGTGAACATCATTGGCTCGCCTGTGTTTCTATTGCGCTCCTGGCCAGGCTTACCTCTTTGGCCTTTAATTATCCATTCTCTGACACGGCTTTATCTCTGACACTTTGGGATGAAAATGTGATTTGCTATTCAGAGGTTTCAGCAAAAATCACACTCCAGTCAGCAAATTGAGAGTCTAATAAAGGAACAGAGGGTTGAAGAGAGGCTTTGAAAAGATGTCTTTAAAATGTTTTTAATTAAATCTGTGTTATTATTTAGGATGGTGGAGAATCATTTACATGCATTATGGGGCTTGTCTGGAATCTCAGCCATGCTGTTCTTGTAACGGTGGCATTAGTCATGGAACCTATGGGCGATATGACAAGTTTGCTTCTTCCGTCAAACATTTTTTGGGCAGCGCCAACTGTGTATATACCTGCTTTACAATAGGCATTAAGCTGGGTTCTGTGGGGCTCACAAAGAAATACTTGGCAAAATTCCCGCCTTACTGAATCAGGGGCTGGACGACATTGCCAGGTTGTAATAAAACAGAAGGAGGAAGAAGAGCGTCAAAGGAATGAACGTTACTGAGCCTTTCTCTGCTAGGATCTGCTCTGGGTGCTATGCCTGCATTCACTCTTTTAATCCTCACAGCAGTCTGCAAAGAAGAGTCACTACCCCCATTTCACAGATGGGACACCTGAGGCTCAGAGCACTGAAGTGACTTATTCCAAGTGGTCTCTCTAAAAGCCTGTGTTCTTTCCGCTACAGCACACGGCCTCTTGGAGAGGCTGAGGGGCTTATGTCCATTGTGAAGGCTGGCCTTACCTGCAGCTGGGGATCTCATTGCCTACCATACTAGTCAGAGGAGAGGTATGTCCATAGGCTCACTCTCCACCAGGAATCCCTGCCCATATTCAGCCAGCTTTTCCTTGGCCTCCAGACTAGAGGACCTCCTTTACACAGGTGGCAAACACAAAGCCGGCCCGCCAAGGCCAGCAGGTGGAATCCGGCCTTCTACCTTGTTTTATCCTGCCTGGTACCTTGTGTCGTGGTATGTCCATAGGCTCACTCTCCACCAGGAATCCCTGCCCATATTCAGCCAGCTTTTCCTTGGCCTCCAGACTAGAGGACCTCCTTTACACAGGTGGCAAACACAAAGCCGGCCCGCCAAGGCCAGCAGGTGGAATCCGGCCTTCTACCTTGTTTTATCCTGCCTGGTACCTTGTGTCTACCCGGCAGCCACACCAAGCTCTTACTTAACAGTTAAGGAGGAGTTACATTTATACAGTCCTAAAATTACATTCAGCTCTTTGAAGGCAACCACAAGGCTGATATGGCCCCCGGTGAAAATGAGTTTGACACCCCTGTGTTCAAACAGTGTCACTTTCTGTGCTCTTCCTTCAAAGCATTCATCACAATTTAAAATATATGATTTTGTTTATATGATTACTTGTTTAATATTTGTCTCTGTTACATACTTCGAGCTTCGTGGGTGCAGAGGCCTCCTCTGTTGTGATTATCACTTAATCTCCAGCGTTAGCACAGTAACTGTCAAGAGTATTTGTAGAATAAAATAAGAAAGAAGGGAGAGAGGGAGGAATGAGGAATGGAGGAAAGAAGGAAGGAAGGAAGCAGGGAGGGAGGGAGAGAGGAGAGAAAGAGGGAGGGAGGCAAAGGGAAATTAAATCCTGTGATTGCTATGGCCCTTCCAAGTATCCTTTTCTCCGTGCTGCTCTAACATTTGCAGTCGGTAAAAACAAAGCAGCCTGGAATTTAGTTATTCTCCAAAATGACTAATATAAAAAAGATTAACCTATCTCTGTCCTTTGGATTCCCAAACCATGGGACCCCGAGTGACTTTGAGGTGTCCCTGAATTCCCTGCCCTGCCAACTATGTCACACACGTAGCCTGTGCGTGCTGCTGCATTTCAAATGTATGGTCATTATAAAATGACATATTCATATACATGTCAATGCTAGCTTTAGGTCACCCTATTATTCTCTCAGACCACAAGTATTAAAACAACTATATGTAAAGCCTGAAATGTTTGAAATTTGAAAGCAACCCTCATTGATGAAAAATAGGAGTCACAGCTCAAAATACACTTACTCTACACTTAGTCCTTGAATTAAGATAGACCATCTGAGAACCGCACTGTACTTGGACTTCATCCCAGGGCTCCTTCAGAATAGCTCTACCAATAGCGACCTCTACTGAACACTCACGTGTGCTGAGTGTCATGCTGAGCCTCTTTCATTCATTATCTTGTTTATCCTTACCGTGATCCATTTTACCAATGAAGAACACTGAGACCTAGGACATTTAATTTGTTGAGGTGACACGGGTAGTTTGGTGGCAAAACTGGAAGTCATAGCTAAGCCCATATGCCACTTCAGTGTCCACCCCTGCACTGTAATACCTCACCAGCCCCATGACCTTACTGGAATACACCTCAGATCACATTGAAGGGTATTATGACAACCAGCTCCAAAACTCTTTGTTAGATTAATAAAGGGTGATGTTGAGGACAGCGGTCTCTCCATCACACAATGTCTTCTTTTGAGACCCCACAAGAGAGATTTCTGTCTGAACTCAGCATAAGAAAAAACTCTACTTCTGTTTAACAAAAGGTGCCTTTCCACGTTATGGGCATGGTAAGACAAAATGACTCATTGAGCTTCCTCTTTTCATTGGCTCCTACAAAACTTGGAACTATCGGCTGTAGCCTGAGCTAAACAATGTAGACCCTTTCAGCCTATATTTAGGGGACAAACCACGAATACTCACTCCAAGACTATCCCTTGACTTTCTGTTTTAGTCTAAGCCCCTAAAAAGCAAAGCCTGTGGCAAATGTTTATGAGTTGCCCCTTTACAGAAAAGTATGCAAGCCCAGGGAGCTGAGAGCGAGGGAAAGGGAGTGAAGCAGGGAAAGAACAAGATAAATAAAAAGTTGTATGACCAAGCTGGACACTGCTTGTGATCAAGTTCAGCTGATTGCCCTTCCAAAGCAGTTAGTAACCCTTCATACTTAACTGCTCTGTGGTAGATGAGGAGAGAAAAGGAGACTGGCGCCTGTCTCTCATTGGCCCAGTATTTCAGAAGCGTTTTCCATGCTCCTGTGTGTCTGGGTGACATGACTCTGGCTGTGCCTCATGCCTCAGAGGTGACCGGGAAGCCCTACAGCAGCGTAATGGGCTGGTGGGTTGTGTCCTGGGGAAGTCCATCACTGAGCAGCAGCTGGGCTGACCGTGCAAAGTTATTGACCATGACGACCAACGTGTGGCCATGCCCCTCCCCCACGCCTGCCTCCAAGAGGTGGTGCCAAGATCTAAGGTGGCCGAGGCAGGTGTCCTGCTGGACTTTCCTGCCTGCATTTTCCCTGCCACAGCTCTTTTATTTCCTGACTATTTAAAAATAACGTATATTGGTTTTATTCTCACAAGCCACATTTAATCTGTTTTAGATGGGCCAGGGTACAAATAAAATTCAGCAATTATTTGCTGTGTGCGAATCTGGTCTCTCCACTAAGAGTCATATATTCAAGGGCCTTCTCTTTCATCCCCAAAAGTGGCTACAGTGGGTGCTTAAGGATGAATCGACATAGCCAGTAGCCCTCGTCACCCACTCTCTTTATACAACAAGGTAGCTCTGAACCCACATTTCATGCCAAGTATAAGGCTTTGTTTCCCAAAGTGTTTTTTCGCAGCCTTGGTTACATTTGTCATTGGAAACCCCAAGAATTTGCAAGGACAGCATGTCTTTGGCATCCCCAACACTGAGAGTGTGTCTGGAACCACGGGCACTTGTTGAATATTTTGGTACTAGCCCCCCAAATTAACAATGGTTATATTATAATAACTATTTATTGAGCATGTATTACATGCCCAGCACTTCCCTACCGGGTTTACCTTATTTAATCATCATGTAACTCAGCTCTTGCCAGCTGTGACTCAGTCAGGAATCTGATGAAGAAACCTGATTTCTATAACAATGGATTTTGCTTTAAAACACTCGTATTCCTTGCTGACTCTGAAAAAAGAATGGAGACCCCACCAACCCAATATCGAGCCCCCGAGAGTGCGCTGTCTCCGGATGCCTGTCTTTTTCCTGATCCCTTTGGTCTCGAGGTTTGCCTTTTCACTGCGTGACTCACAGCCCCACCTACTGACCGCAGCAGAAACAGTCTACCTTTCCGGAACTCGGCAGGCAGGCGGCCCTTAATTACTTAATGTCTTCAAGGTCCCCAAAGTGCGATTAGTTTGATTGGACCTTGTAATTAAATGGTCAGCCAAGCACGTGGTGGGAGGGTGCCTTAGGCTTGGGCATTCTGTTTTTCTTTTTATGTGCTGAGGGCCTAGACGGCAACTAGGAAACAAAGACCTGCTTTGGTGTTGAGCTGCCCCCACGGCCTGCAGGCTGGGGCAGCATTTAGAGATAGAGAGACTGGTCTTTTGTGCAGGCAGCTCCGCTCATTGGCAGAATTGCCCACGGTGATGTGGGTGGTATAAGCCTCCCGTCTCTGAACACTTCTCACTGAGTGTCTCTGATTAGCCTGCCAGGTGCCTAAAGCCACTGTTGAAATACAGAGGTTCTCATTGAGGGGAGGGCATGGTGTGAAAATCAGGGTATTTCATGGGGAGTCAGGGAGGCTCAAATTAGGGGTCCCCAAGGAGGGACTCAGGAATTCAGAGTCAGCTTGTGATCTTAGAGATTCTGGATATAAATATCACCTCATTCCCCCACTCAGCATCACACACAGGCATTTCTTCTCATTGAATGTCAGAGGCTGGTCCCTAACAAGGCTGGCTGCTCATTGTTTAAGGGCCCAGAAAAACTCTGGGAATTAAGAAAACAGACCAAGTCAAAAATAATAATAACCTCGAGAGAGAGAGGTAGATCACCACTTAAGAAAAGCATATTTGAATATTAGGAATACACCCAGAATATCTATGAGGGAGAGAAACTTTCTAACAGATATGGGCAATCCTACCACAGAAGCAAAGCAAATTATTGAAGTAGGTTTCTGCAGTCGTGAATCTAACACCTGGATTGGGTTAGAGCATGAGAAATCGGATTAAGTACTCCTGAGTCACAGTGTGGAGTCTGTTCTCATTTGATTAGTGTTGTGTTGTTACTGATGGCTTGGTTTTCATGTTTGGTTGGTTGGTTAGAGACAGCCAGCCTCTGGAATTCAGGGGACCTGGCTCTGGTCCCAGCCCCTGCCCCTGAACTGCCTCTGCTGAAATCACTGCACTTCTGCAGACCTGACTTCCTTCATTTGCAGAATGCAAATAACACTCACCTATTCACCCTCCAGGGATACTGAGGAAAAAGTGGAGTCACAGTGTGGAGTGCTTTGAAAAGAATATAACTTCATTCGTGGACTATGATTAGTGCTATTATCATTAATAATGGTTATTAAGAATCTGTTTTTATTACAAATTAATCCTAAATCTGATGAGGAATGAGGTGGGTATAAATACCTAAGATCTAAATTAATGGGTTTCAAGGCAGTGATGACAGTGACTGAGTACCAGTCTTGCCCCTTTCACTTCTAGTTGAGTATTGGGGTACAAGGGAGGACCCCCTGAGCTACTTAATGGAGTGAGTCCGGCTGTTGAGAGAGCCAGCCCTTCACTTAACTTGTCTGCTACAGAAGGCACCTCCCCAAATCGATCAACACCCTCACCTGCTTTGCTTTTGCTCACTCAATCTCTCTCTCTCTATCTCTCTTGGGCACTTGCTAGCTCGCTTCCTCCTTAGGCTAAGGGACTAAAAATCCAATTCAGACAGAGATGTTTGCAAAAGCAGGCCTGATCACTCGAGTGCCCTTTGTGGGACATTAGCTCCCAAGGCCACCACACGAGGACAAACACCCAGCATCAGTCCTCTGGGAAACCCGTAGAAGCAGCCCTCCCTTGCCTGGCCTGAGCACTACAGGGTAGAGGGACACCCCTGGCAGCTAAATGCTTTGGGATTACATGGAATGCTTCTGGAGGCCCCCTCTCCTCTCCCAAGGCCCTCTAGTCTCCCCAGTGCCTACACCCATTTGACCTGCAGGAGTCCCTACCAGACAAGCTCTTCAGATTCACATCCAATAAATGGTGTTTTTTTTTCTTTCTTGAGTGATACTACCACACGGTGGTTTAGGACACAGGTTCTCAAACTTGAACGTACATGCAAATCACTGAGAGATCCTGTTAGAATGCAGCTCCTGACTTAGAAGGCAGGGGTGGGGTCTGAGATTCTAGTTTCTAACGAGCTCCCAGGTGATGCTGGGTCTGCTAGCGGATATGAGGGCTGCTGACTGAGACTAACACCCTGAGCAGCAAGGCTTTCGGGCAGGGCTGTAGACACAAACTCACTATGTGACCTTGGGCAAGTTATCGAATCCCTCTGAGCTTCAGTTTGTCTGCAAAATGGGGAAAACAATAGTACTAACTCCAAGAGTTGTGAGGGGAACTAAGGAAATGCATGCAAAGTTTTGTCCGGTGAGTGGCACAAAGCAGATGAGAGGGGACGCAGCACCGGTGACTGCAGATAACGAAATGGGAGCCTTCTTCTAAGTGGGACTGTCCCCAGGGAGACATTTCAGAGAATCTGAAGAGCACACCTTTCAGGCCTAGCCATGCCTGGGCCCAAGGCTGACCAATCCCACATCTCTGAGTGGAAAGACTTGCAGTGAAGGAGCACACCTTGGACCATCTGAGCAGTCCTGTGTCTGCATAAGGTGTGAACAAAGGGCAGCTACTGAGTCCCCCACATCACAAAGCGCCATTTCCGTGCCAGGGTTTCTGTGGGCATTTCAGGGAAATGAGCCCTTATGATCAATTAATAACATATAGTTCATGGGAAATGCTGGCTTTGGGGAGATTCGGTAGGTCACCAGCTGTGCTGTGTGCAGGCAACCTGGCCCTTTTAAATGTCCTTAGGTAGATGAGATTCTTATTTCTTTCTTTATCTAAAGTGGTCATGGGTTACACATAATGAGCAACACTTTTCAAAATACCGAGGGGATTCAGGGGTCAGAGCACACCGTGCCTGCACAAGCAGAGGGTTTGGGCAGTGGGGGTGGGAGGGCAGTGGGAGCAGAATGGGGAAGGAAGGGTGGGAGCTGGCCTTGGAGGACTGCCAGGGAGGGAGAAGTAGGAGGAGCAGAGAGCAGGGATGCCAGAAAGAGCCTAGTACAAAAAGAAAATCGGAAGTCAGTGTGTTCGGAGGAGCAAGGATTATGTCATATCTTACAGTTCGGAGGTGGGAAGTCTGAAGCAGGTCTCACAGGACTAAATCCAGGTGTCAGGAGGGGCTGTGCTTCTCCTAAAGGTTCTGTGGTAGAACCGGTTTCCTCACCCTTTCCAGCTCCTACATGTCACCATGGTCTTTGCCCATGGCCCCTTCCTCTGTCTGTAGAGTCTGCAGCCACATCACTCCAACCCCTGCCTCATCATCACATCCTCTTCTCCAACTCCCTGCCTCTCTCCTTCACTTGTGAAGACCTCTGTGATTACACTGAGCCCACCTGGATCACCCAAAATCACGTCCCATCCCACACATCCTTCACTGAGTCACTTCGGAAAAATCCCTTTGCCACGTAAATTGACATAGTCACAGGTTTCAGGGATCAGGGAGTGGATATCTTTGGGAGGAGTTATTATTTCTCCTACATGTTGGGGGTGACTTAAATATGTCTGTCTCCCAGGATTTTGTGAGAAATGCAACTTGTTAAAGAAGTTTCTGGAAAACAAAACAAATGTTTATTCAAGAGTTTGACAGAGGAGAAAAAGAACTTTTCATGGCTTGGCTGTATTAGCTGGTTTGTAAGGAGAATTTCCCCCTCAGACAGCAACCGAGGACCCATGGTGTGCATGCATGGCACAGAGGGAGGGTCTGCTTCATCTCGGATCCCCCAGGGGGAGCCACAGGAGAAGCAAGGCAGCCTGTAGCCTGCCAGCCACAGGCACCTGGGAGCGTGCACCTGTCCTGGTCCTTCTCCCCCTCTCCTTAGGGCCACCCTCCCTTACCAGATGAACCCTTAGCTCCCTTAGAACCCCGGTGTATGTGGGAAAAATTCTCCTGTATGTTTCTCCTTTACTCTCACACCGTGCCACACTCACGACTTTTCTGACACCAGATGTATGGGGGTTATTTCCCCACACCAAGCACTTCTCTACCGCACCAGCTGGCTGTCGTACAATTTATTTCAACTCTGGCACTAAGTGGAATTAGCACACACTGCAGAGGTTAAGGGCTCAGTCCCACGAGACTGCCCTCACACTACAGATGCCAGTGGCAAGTACAGCTGACCCTTGAATAATGCAGGCGGTTAAGGGCACCAACCCTCCATTCAGCTGAAAATCACATATAACTTTTGACTCCCCAAAACTTAACTGCTAATAGCCTACTGTTGACCTAAGCCTTACTGATAACATAAACAATTAACACATAATTTGTATGGTATATGTATTATATACTGTATTCTTACAATAAAGTAAGCTAGAGAAAAGAAAATGTTATCAAGAAAATCATAAGGAAAAGAAAATACATTTACAGTACTGTACTGTATGTATCAATACCACAAGTTTATATTGTCTCCCTTGCAAGATGGCTTGTCTCTCAGTTCCTAATCAATTTTGTGTTACATGAGACAAAACACTGTGGATGTTACATGTATTATTAACACTAGACATCAAAAGTGAAAAAGATAATGGAAAAAAATGTATGTCATACAGGTATAGTGATTCAAGCATTGATAACAAAGAAGCAGCAATGTGATTGCTTTATTGTAGCCTATTATAGTCTATATGATTGCTTCATGGTAGTAAAGAAATCTCCAAAAAAATTTTCAATATGTTTATTAAAAAATTTGCATATAAGTGGACTTACACAATTTAAACCCATATTGTTCAAGGGTCAACTACAGTAGATCCTCAGGTTACCCACAACTTTTGTCCGACTTGGCTACAAATCAGAGGCTCCCACAATCCCATTCCTTAGATTCTGTCATTTGCTAGAGCAGATCACAGAACTCAGGGAAATGCTTGTGTTTACCAGTTTCTTCATGGATACAGATGGACAGCCCAATGAGGAGATACATAGGTCCAGGTCCAGAAGGGTCCCAAGTGCAGGAGCTTCTGTCCCCGTGGAGTTGGGTGAACTGCCCTCCTGGTGTGTGGATGTGTTCACACACCTGGAAGTTCCTCAAACCTCACACTATTGGGATTTTAATGGAAGTTTCATCATGTAGGCATAATGGATTGTTGATTCCATCTCTACCCCTTCTCCATCACCAGAGAATGGGGGTAGAGCTGAAAGTTCCAAGCTTCCAATCTGGCTTGCCCTTTCTGGTGACCAACCCCCATCCAGGAGTCTTCCAGGAGCCCACCAAGAGCCACCTTATCAGAACAAAAACATTCCTTTCATCCAGGAAATTCCAAGGCACTTAGGAGCGTGGTGTCAGATGCTCCTATCCTCCGGAAATGCAAAGGTCTCAGGAGCTGTGTCAGGAACAGGGGTCAAAGACTGTTAGAACAAAAGATTCTCCTAGTACCTTTATTTACAGGGTTTTTTGGGGTCAGAACCCAGGGATAGAGACATATACATATGTAGAAGGGTAGGTGGGAGGGTCTCCTGGAACATTCAGCAACCTGCGAGGCCCAGAGAATAGTGTACATATGTATTAGTTCACATTCAGGCATAAGAATAAACATCCCATGAAATGGTCTTAAGTCTGACATCTTCCCTGCTTCTGCCAGATCACTGGAGAGGGAGGCCTGGCTCAGCAGGACCTCAGCCTCTTCCTCAGAGAGCAGGGTGCCTGGTACATGGCAGACCCCATGCACATTTATTGAATGAATGAATAAGTGAATGAATGAATGATGGATGAATGGATATGGTTTACAGACCCTTTAATGGGAGCCTTTTCTTGTTTATTTATTAACAAGAGATTCTCCTTTTAAAAATAGCACTTCCTGAACACATATAACATCTCAGAGGTTACTCATATCATATGGGATTCAAAGAATTTTCTTTCCTTATACAAAAAAATGGAAGATGGAGACCTGCTGTGTAGCCACTTGGCTTTTCCTGTCATAGTGAGTGAGAGGACTGGATGCTGTGCACTCCCTTTGGGCACCTCAGGAACATGGCGGGAACAAAAGAAGGCTGTTAGGGGTTGAACTGCGTCCCTCCAAAAAAGATATTAAAGTCTTACATCCCAATATCTCAGAATGTGACCTTATTTGCAGATAGGGTTGTTTCAAATGGAATTAGTTAAGATGAGGTCATTCTGGAGTAGGATGGGCCCCTAATCCATTATTACTGGTGTCCTTATAAGAAGACAGCCGTGTGGAGACACAGACACACAAGGGGAAGGCCATGTGAAGACAGAGGACCAGAGTGATGCATCTGCAAGTCAGGGAACGCCTGTGGCTACCAGAGGCCAGGACAGAGGCATGGGACAGATTTTTGCTCAGAAGAGCCACCCGGCCAACACCTCGATTTCAGACTTCTAGCCTGCAGAACTCTGAGACCAGGAAGTCTCTGTTGCTTTAAGCTGCCCAGTGGTTGGTAGCTGCCCTAGCAAACTAGTACAGAGACCAGCACAGAGTCATGGACTTAGGCATTCTCAGCATTGCTTGAAGACTTTGTGAAATCCGGTCCCTGAATGGTGTAGCTTGGATGGAAGCCAGGATGAACGAGCCCCACTTATCTCAGGGAATGTGGAGGGCCATTTATATTTTCTGACAGCTACGGTCAGGTTGAACTTTGAACCAGCACATGTTTGTACCTAATCAGCACTCAGGAAATCCATGCCGAGTGATTAATCTGGGCATAGAGCTGGTGAGACTACCCCCACTTTCTCTTGAAAGCAAGGAAAGGCTGGTGCTAGGAGGAGGGGGAGGGGCATTTGCTGGATTTTAAACGATTCCAAAAGCTTTGTATGAGACCAAAACCCAGGTGTGAGGATTACACTTGGCAAATATCTACAACAGCCCGGTCTTAAGATTTTGGATGTTCTAATGGGTTTAAAACTGCAACCGTTCCTTAAAGATTTCTACAGATGCTCCCAAACTTAATGGATTGACTTGTCATTCAGAGAGAGTACCCAATTTCTCTGCTGTAGAATTCCAAGCAGAAGCAACATGTTCACAGGCCTTCCCTAGAGGCCCCTGTGAAATGCAAATCATCAGCCTCTCCACAGAAATCGCTCTGCAAGGGGAACAGGTGATCCACATGAAGCTACAATGGATCTTTCCTGGAGCAGTGATGTGATGTTCGCAGCCCTGGCCTGCTGACAGCCTTTAATTACAATCTAGCCCTCCAAATTCAACCAGAGAAGATCAGTGTGGGAAGCCGTGTGGTGGAGGGTCTGTGCCGGAGCTCCAACAGCCCCATTTGAAATGAGCACTGGTCTCAGCTGCTCCTCCGGGGAGCTGACAGACACACACCCGGCAGACGTGTGGCTGAAGGCAAGGCTGCTTAGCCACGCCATGGTGGGTTTAAGGAGCCAATACCTGAGGAAGGACGTTCTTGTGAGATCTGAAATGCAGGATGTACTTGCTGGCTGGCACGAGCTGGGTCTTTGGAGATGAAAACACTTAACCAATTCCATTCAAGATCAGCTCAATTTTCCAAAGGGGCAGAATTTCAGAATATGTTATTTGAATTATTCAGGAGAGGTTTATTCACCAGCACCAAGATAGGAGATATGTCAACTAAATTATAATTATGTTTCTCTAAAGATATCCACTGACATTCCTTTTTATTTTTTTTAACTTGCAAGGAGAAGTCAGACTGTGTATTTATGGAGAGCTAGCTTCAATATTCTGACTGGCAGAATGAAAAATTAATTTTCTTCAAATACATTACTGAATAGTTAACTACATCTCAGTAAGTTATTTGTTTAATATACTTGGGTCCTCTTCAAAGAGCCTATGATTTATTTTCATCTTTGCCAAGAGATAACTTTCAAAAGCACAAGCCTAAGAACAGGAAACAAGAGTTCTGGGCCCCAGCCCTGCCACTAATAAGCTGTTTCACCCGGAGCAAGTCCCTGCTACTCCCTGGGCCCAGCAGGCTAGTGAAGGCTCCAGCGGACCCTCCCACCTACTCCTCCGAAGCTGCCCACAGATGTCAGCCTCCCTGAGGGTCAAGAGGGCAACATGTGACTGCTCATTGCTGTTTATCTGCCTAATAGGGAACGAGAGGAGAAATCAAGCATGGAAAGAAACATTTTTGCACCGAAGTAATCCCTCCTTTCATTCCTCCCACTAATCCTTGCTTCTCCTGTCAAGTCCCTAGGGAACTGAGAGAACTCTGTTGGGAGATGCCGCCCTCCTGCTCAGTTCTCCCTCTCTCTGTCTAAAGCCATGGAGGCTGAGAGCTCCCTAGGACAGGGCAGTCCTCCTTGACCAACATAAATCTTCAGCCTCTCTTTCTTCACACGTCCCTCCTTATGCTGCTGCCTGGTCCTCTGGGTTCTTTAAGCACTCCCTTCACCTTCTCTTCAGAGAGATCATTTGGCAACTGGTACCCCAAGATTTGATCCCCATTGTGGCCAAAAAGCTATGTGCCCAGTAACAGAGAAAGTGGCTTCAGGAGAGAGCAGACGGGGGCTTTGCAGAGCATGGCTGTTGTTCATTCATGCACTAAGCATTCATCGAGAACCTACCACACACCACGCCCTCGTGGATCCCAGAGTCAAGGACCGCCCTGACCAATGGGATAGCCGCTAGGTGTGCATGTCTGTCAAGCAGTGGAAACGTGGCAAGTGTGAACTAAGATGCACTGTGAGTGTAACATACACAATGGACTGCAAGAACTTAGTAAGAAAAACAAAATGTAAAGTGTTAATGATTTTTAATATTGATTATGGGGTACCTAATTTTATTGTGCTTCTATTTATTGCTCTTCGATTTTACAAATTGAAGATTTGTGGCAACGCTGCATCAAACAAGTCTACCCATTTCTCCAATAGTATCCACTCAGTCCATGTCCCTGTGTTACATTGTGGTAATTCTCACAATATTTCAAACTTTTTATTATTATTACATTTTTATGATAATCTGTGATCAGTGATCTTTGATGTTACTATTACAATTGTTTTGGGGGACACAAACCAGGCCCGTATAAGATGGCAAACTTAATTGATAAATGTTGTATGTGTTCTGACTATTTCACTGATCAGCTCTTCCCCTATCTCTCTCCCTCTTCTTGGGCCTCCCTATTTTCTGAAACACAAAGTATTTAAACTAGGCCAATTAATAACTTCACAATGGCATCTAAGTGTTCAAGTAAAAGGAAGAGTCTCATGTCTCTCACTTAAATCAAAAGCTACAAATGATTAAGCTTTGTGAGAAAAGCATGTCAAAAGCCAAGACAGACCAAAAGTTAGGCCTCTTGTACCAGTTAGCCAAGTTGTGAATGCAAAGGAAAAGTTACCAAAGGAAATTAAAGGTGCTACTCCAGGGAACACACTAATGATAAGTAAGTGTAACCACCTTATTGCTGATTCAGAGAGAAATTTTAGTGGTCTGGAAAGAAGATCAAATCAGCCACCACATTCCCTTAAGCCAAACTCTCTTCAGTTCTATGAAGGCTGAAAGAGGTGAGGAAGCTGTGGAAGAAAAGTTTGAAGGTGGCAGAGGTTGGTTCATGAGGTTTAAGGAAAGAAGCATCTCCATCACATCGAAGAGCAAGGTGAAGTGGCAAGCGGTTGTGTAGAAGCTGCAGCAAATTATCCAGAAGATCGAGCCAAGACAATTAATGAAAGTAGCTATACTAGGCAACAGATTTTCAATGTGGATGAAACATCCTTATACTGGAAGAAGATGCTATCTAGGAATTTCATACCTGGAGAGGAGAAGTCAATGCCTGGCCTCAAAGCTTCAAAGGACAGGCTGACTCTCTCATCAGGGGCTAATGAAACTGGTGACTAAGTAGAAGCCAATACTCATTTATCACTCTGAAAACCCCTAAAAAAAAGAATTATGCTAAATTTACTCTGCCTGTGCTCTGTAAATGGAACAACAAAGTCTGGAGGGCAGCACATCTATTTACAGCGTGGTTTGCTGAATATTTTAAGCCCACTGCTCAGAAAAAAAGATTCCTTTCAAAATGTTACTGCTTATTGACAAGGCATCTAGTCACCCAGGAGCCCTGATGGAGATATATATGAGATTGTTTTCATACTTGATAACACAACATCTATTCTACAGACCTTGAATCAAGGAATAATTTTTTACTTTCAAATTGTGTTATGTAAGAACTACATTTTGAAGGCTATAGCTGCCGTAGATAGTCATTCCTTTGATCGATCTGGGCAAAGTACATTGACAACCTTTCGGAAAAGATTCACCACTCTAGATGCCATTAAGAACATTTATGATTCATGAGAAGAGGTCAAAATATCAACATTAACAGCATTTTGGAAGAAGTTGACTCCAGCCACTGTAGATGACTTCAAGAGGTTCAAGACATCAGTGGAGCAAGTAACTGCAGATGTGGTGGAAATAGAAGTGGAGTCTGAAGATGGGACTGAATTTCTGCAATCTCATGATAAAACTTCGATGGATGAGGAGTTGCTTCTTACAGATGAGCAAAAAAAGTCGTTTTTTGAGATGGGATCTACTCCTGATGGAAATGCTGTGAAGATTGTTGAAATAACAACAAAGGATTTAGAATATTACATAAACTTGGTTGATAAAGCAACAGCAGGGTTGGAGAAGAAAATCGACTCCAATTTTGAAAGAAGCTCTACTGTGGGTAAAACGCCACCAAGCAGCATCACATACTACAGAGAAATCATTTATGAAAGGAAGAGTCAATCAATGCAGCAATCTTCGCTGTCATCTTACTTTAAGAAATTGCCACAGCCACACCATTCTGCAACCACCACCCTGATCTGTCAGCAACACTAAGGTAAGACCCTTCACCAGCAAAAAATATTACAACGACCTGAAGGCTCAGATGATAGTAATTTTAGCAATTAAGTATTTTTAATAAGGTGTGTACATTTTTTAGACATAATGTTATCGTACACTTAAGGCCATCGTATAATGAAAACATAAATTTTATGTGTCCTGAGAAACAAAAATATTCATGTGACTTTCTTTATTGCAATATTCACCTTATTGCAGTGGTCTGCAACCGAACCCACAATATCTCTGAGGTTCCTTCTATGTGTTGAAATTATAAATAGATATATTGAATTACATAAAGTATATTATTAAAGTTAATTTCACCTTTTTTTTTAAGTTTTTTTAATGTGGCTACTAGAAAATGTGAAATTACATTTGTGCCTTGAGTGTTGTGAGGGACTTAGGAGGGTGGGGTGGGCAGAAGATGGTGCAGGCTGGTACAGTAGAAGTAGCACCAGTGACTTGGTGGGGAGAGACGCGGCATAAGCTGGCTGGGCATTTCTTGGACTGAATGGGCAGAGGGCAGAAAGTTCATGGAAAGAATAATGTAAGTAATTGAGGGTAATAAGGGGCATTTAGTAACACCTACGTTTTTTGAGCACTCACTATGTCAGGTACTATTCTAAGTATTGTACACATACTAATTTATTTAATCCTTACAATCCATGAGGTGGTTGCTGTTGTATCTATTTTGCAGAGGAGGAAACCGAAGCACAGAAAGGGTTTGTGATTTGCCTGAGGTCACACAACTAGGGAATGGTCCAATCAGAATTTGAACCCAGGCCTGGTTCCAGAGCCTCAGTGTTGAAGTATAGCTCCTCTCTAGGGTCAAGCTGAGGGGTGAGCACTTTGTCTGTGGGGAATGGGGACCCCCCACAGATTTGGGGCAGCACAGAGCCTGGTCTGAGTAGACAGGGAGACTAATCTGGGGGCAGAAAGTTTGGGGTGCACCTGAGAGCATACCGGCAGCAGTGGGCCTGGGAAAAGGGCAGAGGCTGATGCTTCCCTGGCACCTGCTCTGCCCGACCCTCTGGCCAGCATATCACAAGCTCTCCCTAAGCCTCTGTGTCCCAGCCACAGGGCCATTGCCTGCCAATTCCTCTGCTTTGAATGTTCTTACCCCATTGGTCCATTCACCTGCCTCCTTTCCTTTACCATCACTTCCTGATCTCCAGAAGTAGGTCAAATCTCCCAATTATGGGCTCACACATACCTGTAATGTTATTTATTTATGTGAGTTTTTTATTTTCTGTCTATTCCCTCAGGGAAGGAACTGCATCTATTTTTGCTCACTTTATATACTCCACACCTACAGTAGCTCCTGACCTGTAATTGCTACTAGTAAATATTCATTGCATAAATAAATCTTTCTGCAACACAGGTGTTCTAACCATTTCACAGATGAAAAAACTGGCACTCAGCCAGTTTAAGAAACTTGCCCTGGGTCCTAATCCAGCTAAGACAGTAAGCTGAAATGTCCCCTGAGCTGATTCACTTCAAAGCCACTACCACTTGGTGGGAATGCAAGGAGATGCAATACCCCCAGGATGGGCATTGAAGCCAGAGGCCAGTGAGGAGGCCTGAGCAACATGTATGCTCCCTTCCCAAGCCAGGGTCTTATCAGGACTCACCATATTTGATGACCTTCACCCTCCTTACTTTTCTCCACAAGGTTCTCATCCCTCATCCAGAAATCTCCATGTCTGTTGGGACTTCTCAACCCCTCCTCTTGGACTGCCAACCTGGTGAGGTTGCCAGAACTCTGAGTATCTGACACAGATGTGCCCTTATTTCAAGGGCCATGCTCCAGTTTTTTGAGCTGGACCCTCACATTCCCCTTTTCTAGAGGGACCATTTCCAGTGTTGATGGCTGTTACTGCAATCATTCATCCATTCATTCAGTCAGTCAGCAGTCACTCTATAAAAGCCCATTACTGAGTGCCTATCATATCCTTTACACTGCACCTTGAGACTCTTACAGTCTTTTGCAGGATAGGTAGCACCCACAGGATGGGACTTTAATCACCTCAGCCCTATCTCAAGAGGCAGGGATTCTCAAGCTTAGCCTTTCAGAACCACCTGGAAGTCCTATTGGAAGGAAGACTGCCAGCCCCACCCCCAAAGTTTGAGTCAGAGAGTTTGGGGTGGAACCTGAGATTACATTTCTAACAAGTTCCTAGGTGTCTTTGCTCAGGCTGCTATAACAAAGTATTATAAATTGGGTAATTAATAAACAGACATTTATTTTCTCACAGTTTTGCAAGCTGGGTAGTCCAAGGTCAAAGTGCTGGCTGACTCAATTTTTGGTGAGAGCCCTCTTCCTGGCTGACAGAGGGCTGACTTCTCACATGGAAGAGAGGGAGAGGGAGAGAGAGAGGGAACTATGGTCTGTCTTCCTCTTCTTCTAGGGGCACTAATCCCATCACAAGCTCCACCCTCATGAAATCACCTAAACCTAATTACCTCCCAAAGGTCTTGCCTCCAAATACTATCATATTAGGGGTTAGGGCTTCAATATACAAATCTGTGGGGGTCAGTCTATAATACTAGGTGATGCTGATGTTCCTGATTCAGGAACCACACATGGAGAACAACTGCTCCAAGGAGTCTAGCTAATAGAAACCTGATTAACTCTGTTTAATGAGCTTTTCCAAAACATTTTGACCCTGGACACCTTTGTTCATGTGACATCTTGCAGGGAATGTGTGACAAAACTCCAGTTGGGAAAGAAACCTGAAGGGGTCTGAAGAGAACACTTTTCCAAGTGACAGCTAGTGAGGAATCTCATCTCCCCTGGCTGGTACTGTCTCTCTACCTCACTTCTGGGGGAGACACAGCACAATCCTCACTTCATTGAGAACAAACTTTCTGCCCTCTGACTCCTATGTCAACCCCATCCATCTACCTCCATGGGACTCTGCGGAATATTCAGATCAGCCACAGGCTGAGCAAGAGAAGCTTTGACTCGAATAAGAGACTAATTCAAGTGCCTTTTTTAGTATATGAAAATGAGTCCATCAGTAAGAGCTGAAAGTTGAGGAATCTTCCCAAGCTGTCATCCCAAGGTAGAGAAGAAAGAGCTGGTCGACACTGTTTAAAAACAGTGGTGGGAAAGAATAAGCCAGCTGGTCCAGTAAGCTAATCACACAGGCAAAAATCATAGCATGGTGCCAGGGTACCAGGCATATCCTCAGGGCATATAACACAGATGTGCTTTCTCTCTGCATAGGTAAGTTTAAATCCTGAGTGCTAGTAATTCTTGCACAAATTTCGAGGGCAGCTTTCCAGAATTGTTCTGGGGCTTTGCCTAAATATTACTTAACCAAGTTGCAAATGGAGGTGGTCTCTTTGACACTGGCTACCTTTCAGGTCCCCTGCTCCCTGTGCTCTGCCACCTAGAGTCAGCAATTGCTTTTTGACAGAAGGCCCAGAGGGTGCTTTCTGAGCTGCCATCATTACCCTCCGCTGAAAACACACTGTACTTCTCCCTGCCCATTCAGAAGTGCAGACAACCTCCTGGAAAGATCTTAAATAGATTTGCATATAAGAGTGGCATCTTTGCTTTGGCATGAAGTTGATCTTGGCACTCATCAAAACCTCCTCTTTCTAATGTTCCAAAACAGTGGTCCGAGGCCAACTGGCCTTGTGAGTCTGCTGTGAGAACCTGGTTTGCACAGTTTCCGTCCTCCTGGTTCAATAACTCTCCATCTCCAGAAACAAAGCTCAGTTTTGGCCTGCCCTTCCAATGTGTCCCGTGGCACAGGGGCTTACATAGCTCTGTGTGTCCACTGTCATCTGAATTTCACACGCGATAATGCTGTTGAAGTAGAGAATGGCTTTCTAGAACTCAAGACACTAAAATGAAGTCATACACTCTTGAGCAGGCACACAAGGCCCTTGGGAGCCCAGCCCACCACGCTCGCCAGCTCACCTCCCGCACATACAACTGACAGGTTTGCTGGACTGTATCCTTCCGTGCGCCATAGAATCCGTCTCTTAGCTGCTTTATCAAACTGATCATTGTGCTATAATTTCAGCTACCTTTCAATGCCCTCTTCTGTTTTCAGTCTGTGTTTAATTCAACAATCTATTTGTGTTTCAGCAGCTGTCTTTTATTTCTGGAAATTTTGTCGGGTTTGTTTTCAAACCCGCCTTTCCCTTTCCCTTTCCCTTTCCCTTTCCCTTTCCCTTTCCCTTTCCCTTTCCCTTTCGAATTGCTCCATTTTCTTTGGTTCCTGGCATTTGAACTTGCTTATTTGTTTTGTCTGTGTTTTGTATTCTCACACGTGCAAAGAGTCGTTTCTTCTCTGTTCTGTAACTTTTTACTCTAAGCTCATCTTCAACAGGAATTGTCCTGCTCAGGCCCTGGGTTGTGGGGACATGTCTGGGGAGACGTTTTGAGTATGTTTTTGCCAGGATCCCTAAAGACCTCATGGGCACATTTTTAAGTTGTTGCTGCGATCTGGATTTCCACGCCATGTGTGCTGGCACCTGTGGACCCAGTGACCAGGCACATGTGGGCAGTCATGAGGGGCTGGTGGGTGGGCTTGCTTCCCACATTCCCAGGTTGATGGCAGTGGTTGTCCCAGGACAGGGCTTCAGACAGTCCCTTTGCAGCTGAGGGCCTTCTGGAAACACACATGCCACTCAGGCTTTCCTTGCATGGAGGACCTGAGTCTCCATTCCTCATTCCCATGGGCTTTGAAATCACGACTGAGTAGGGTGGGCCACAGCCCCCTCGAGCGGCCACTGTTTCAACTCTCAGATGCGGCTTTGTTTTGTTTTTTTTTCCCCCCCTAAGGTGTTCTCTTTCTAGGTCTCTTATTTTTATCTTATTTTGTTTTATTGTTGTTACATTTTACTCAGAATCTCAATATATTTGGAAAAGGAAAGGGGTTTCCCTACCTGCTCAGGCTGAAAATATGTGTGAAGTATTGTGTATGGTTTATTTTAGCTTGATTGACACACTCACCCTATGATATAGATCTGATTAGTATCCTCACTGTACAGGCGAAGATCTAAGAAGGTTCAATTCGTTTCCCAAAGTCCAGAACACAATTCCCCAGAATTGCTAAAGCAGGGGTGGCATCCAGCCCATTGCCTGCAGGCCCGGCCTGCATGCCCCCTCGGGCCCCTCCTTTGCACCCTGCCCATGTCATTCGTGCCAGCCTCTGCCCCGTGGCAGCCAGTTGTGAGCAGGCTGCCCACTCTGTTCGATCCACACTCATACCGAAGCTTCCTCATCACTCCCCTGCTATAAGTGGTTCCCTCTCCCTGATCAAGTGCTTTCCACCTCGCAAAAGCCTGCCCCAGACACACTTTCTCAACCTCGCTGCTCACTGGTATAAATTGTGAGTTCTGAGTAGGAGTGAGGGTGGAGAGGTGAGAATGGATGAGAGAAGCATCATCAGAACTTGGCAGTAAATTAAGTTGAGGGAGAGAAGGAGTTGGGGAGTCCAAAGCAATGCCCAGTGTTCTGGCGTGGATGACTGACCAGATGAGGAAGCATTTGCTGAGGGGGCATACGGGAGAAGGAGCAGGTGAGGCTGGAGCATAGAGGGTGTTCAGCTCAATTTGGGACAGAATGAGTTTAAAGTACCTGTAGAACATCCAGTGGCGCCATTCAGGGACAACCTAGCATACAAGTTCAACACTCCGGAGAGCAGTCTCTTGCTGAAGATCCTCATCTGGCAGGGAGTGTGAGAAGCTGAGCCATTGGTTGTGTATGAAATGGAAAGACACACTGTGTGTGTGTGTGTGTGTGTGTGTGTTTTACATTTACTTCTATCAATTCATTGAGATTAGAAACCATGTCATGTCTTCCCCTTAATTTTATAAAGGGGCCTAAGACACAACCGGCCCTCGTGCAGCAGGGATTAAATAGTATAAGGAATCTGAAAAGCTGCTTCGAAATGAAAAATGCATTCCAAGATTAATTGTTATGACTGCCACCCTCCTCCTGCCCAGAAATGCCCAGACCTCCTGTTGCCCGCAAAATAAAAACAGTCCACGGCCTCGGGCCTCACTTCCAAGTCTGTCCTGGCCGCCTCATCCCTCCAGCTGTGCCTGTGCCCCTTCCCTCCTCCCAGCGCAACCAGGCACCCCCCCTCCTCCGGGTTAACCTGGCACATGGCAGAGTCCGTGCACAGGTCACAAGAAGGGTTTTGTCAATTCTGTGACTGGCCTGGAAGCTCCAGAAAGGTGAGTGCTTTCTTTCATTCACAAAGCAGGATATATATTCAGTAACTGTCTGCAGAAGCAAACGAATGAGTGAATCGCTACATGCCCTAAACCTAGTACTTTCTTTGGCAACAGAAAAGCGAGATGAATAATTAAAGGAATAAAAGGTTTCTGCTCCATTTACCTGGATTTTTTTTTCTTGCTGTCTATTCCTAATGAAATCTTACAGTCTTTCCATGTCCACCCTAAATACCACCTTCTCCCAGCCGGAAGTCATCTCTCCCCTCCCCGGAATCTCACAGTGCTTTACCCCGAGTCAGTAACTCTTACCTCAGTCCCCATTACATTTGGGTCTTTTGTGTGCTTGGTACCATTAGACTGAAGCTCATGAAGGCACAGCACATACCTGACAAGCGCTGCATCCTGTGCAGCCCCTAGCACACTCCCTAGCACACGACAGTTGGTAGATAAGTGCATGACACCTTGAGTAGCTGCATTCAAAAGTACCTGATTTACTGGGAGAACCAACTCGGAACTTCCAATGTGACATTTAAAGAACATTTGGGCCAACCCTTCAGCTGCCTGGCCTGCTCCTCCCCCCTCTCGAGAAAGGCCTCCCTGGCCCTGGACTCACCCTGGAGTACCAGCCTACTCCCAACTCAGACCGCCTTTGACATTGCCCCTGCTATGATTCCTCAACCTCTGTCCCTGGGTCTCTGGACTGTGATTCACTCACCAGCCGAGCAGCAGCTGCAGTGCCCACCTCAGGAACACACCTGCAGGTTTTCAGAGAGCAGGGTGCCTTTGGTCCAGCTGAGGCTTCAAACATCAGGGATGACATTGGACATGCTTGGTGTGCCTGCGTTCTCCAGTGATTCCCAAAACAACTGGGAATTAAAGTGTTTCTCTTCCCCTAAGAAAGGTCACTTTGCTTAATTCCCTTCTTTCTTGGTTGAGCTAGGCATCAACACATTTATTTTTGCCTCCTCCTGGCTTGGTCATTTTTCAACCACAGTTTGTCCCTGCAGTTCTAGCAGAGGGTTAATGCGGGTTTCTCCTTGATCATAGGTCCACGTTTACGAAACCCTAATTAGGAATTTCCTTTAGCTGCCTTCATAGATTACTTGGTGCGAGAAGTCTGCAGGCATAAACCTAGTCTGAGCTAAAAGCCTGTTGGATATCCAATTAGACGCTAACTGGGGAAGTTTCTAATCATTCATACCTCTTGAACCTTTTTCCCCATTTATAGAAAGCCCTTCCCTTTTGACCTTGGATACTATAAATCTTGCCATCTATCATGACCCACGCTAAAATGAGATAAATCTATCCCCTTCCAAAATGCCAGGAGTTTATCCTCTCTTAATGCTTAATGTGGTAAGGGCACAATGCGTGAGCACTAACCAACTCTCAAGGCAGGAGTCTAAACTGGCACAACCCTTTGCAGAAGAAAACCAAAAACAATATGTGTCAAGAGCCTTCAAAATATCTCTGACCTTTGACCCAGTAATTCCACTTCCAGGAGTCTTTCCCATGGATAGAATCAGAAATGCAGACAAATATCTATGCACAAAGAAATTCATTACAGCATCATTTATAACTGCAGGTACATATAAATACCTGATAATTGGGGGGTATTTAAGTATACTATAGTATATCCATATTATACAGCCATCTAAAATGAAGTTGATAAAGGCATTTTAATGCTGATATTAAGTGAAACCAGCACACTTTCAAATTGTATACACAGCGTGATCCAAGCAGACCTTTCCGAGCTGTTGTTTCACAGGATATTTACAGGAATGCTATAAATAGAAAAGGTCCATTTTCCAGCAAGGTTGGAATGTTATTATAGGCATGTACGCCAAGGCTGCTGGGAGTCTTGGGTATGCTAATGAAATTTGAAATTAAAAAAACAATGAAGCTGGGTGTACAAGGTCACTGTTTTTATGCAGGCCACCACGGGGCCTATACTCCTCGCACTTCAGAAAGGCTGGGGAGGGTGGATGCCTAGGAAAGACTGTAATGTTGAAGAGTCACTGCTGCTGTTGAACTATGGAACTATTTTACTTCTCCCTTGGAATTTTTTGTACTGTCCCACAAAAATGTTGTAAGTGTTACGAAAGAAAGTGAGCCAAAGGATCACCCTCCAACCCGCTTCAGCAGACTCGGAGCACGGTGGAGGCATGTGGCACGTGGATCCAACAAGGCAGTCACGTTCCAGAGGATGAGTCCTGTGCGGGTGGTGATGGTGGCCAGGATAAGGGAGAACCCCAGGGCTGTCTGGTTGACTCTCAAGCTCTGCCTACATTTCAAAGGGCATGGGGTGTGGTCAGGGTCCCTCTTTACTCAGCCTGACCAGAGGGTTCCTGATGCCTCAGAGAACATCCCCAGGATGTGAACCATATTCCAGGTTCTGAAATATGCTGCCTGGCTATTGATTGCAAACCTCATGTCCAGGGTGCACTCCTCATTTACATACTCTTCCTAGTTCTTCCCTCTTCCATCACCCAGAGACTGTGGCTTCAGCTCTTCCTTCTTGCCATATCTACCTTGCTGGATCAACCCCACTATAGCCACACAGGCCCAGCCTGTGACCCCTGCTCCCAGCTCAGTATCCGGTGTCAGGCATCAAGCAGGAGGGGAGTGTAAATTGGGCTAGGACCTCTAGTGAGGTGTAGCAGGCACTGAGCTGTAAAACCAGTGGATTGTCACAGGACTTTGGAGACATCTGCCTGAGCCTCTTCTGCTTATCTTCCATGGGCCCCTAAAATATTCATCAGGCTTTATCAGACTAATGGGCTTCAAAAGGAGCAATTTTCTGAGACATGAGACAGGACAATATAAAAAGAACATTAAGGAAAAAAATTCTTATTGCAAAATGAAAGGGAAAAGATCATTTAGCATCCCTGTTGGTGTTATCTATTCATGAGAAACAGCACATTTAATCCAATGTGGGATGTAGGGAGGGCTTTGATGCCCTCACCTGGGGTCACCTTCATGCAGAACTCATTTGTCTCTGCTGTCACAGATGGCAGGGGCCATGGAGACAAGAAGATACAGATGAGAGACATTTCAGAGGGGAATTTCACAGGGTGCAGAGGGATTATAGGCAGAGGGAGTGTGGAGGAGAGAGAGTCTAATGTGACTCCCAAGGCACTCACTCAGGGGATTGGAGGGAGGGGAGCATCATTCTTCAGCCTTTCTTCCTTTTATGTTTTCTATCTCCCTTCCCAAGACACCCAGTCTCAATTTCTATTTTGGATCATGCCATGGGAGTTTAGTCCCTTGAAGTCAGGAATTGTGACTCCCTCCTAGTCTCCAATGTCCCTACCCATCTATTAGGGTTAAGTTTTGGTTCCCAGCCCTGAGATGACAACTCTCAGGAATAAAACATTGTGAGGGGACATACATGTAAGAGTGTTCTGTACCAAGTCCAGACCAGGCGGACCTACTTTGGGTTCTTCTCCATCTCCCCAGGTACTCTAGGGTAGGAAGACTGTCTCTCTCAGAATTTATTTTGCTTGAGTCGAACAGAGCATGAGATTACAACAGATCCATGGGCAAGCCTTACTCTAGAGACAAAGACAAAGGGATTGGAGGGTTCCTATTGTTCTGCATCTCCTGTCTCTTCCTCTTCCCCTTCCCCTGTCATTGCCGTCTCTCCCACTCCTCTCTGACTCCTAGTTCTTCCCGCTTCCACAGCCTTCTGTCTCGGTTCCTTCCTCCTCCCCATCTCTATCTTCATCTTCATTTCTTCTTTTCATCTAGTTTATTTTTATAGCTCCCTCTATCCCAAAACTTAGAAAAATAATTCCAATTTAACTTTTTCTCTACTAAAGAACTAAGAAAAATTTTATCCCAAGCAAATTTATGCCGATACCCGCCACCTGTCCACCAAGAGCTTGCTGGCCTATACAGCTGGTAATTATGAGATCAAGATGACCCGCCCACAGTCAAATATTTGCCTGATGATTGGATTCTTGGGCATTCCTCTACCCACATCATTTGCCCCATCCTGTTTGACGTGAGCTTCTATAAACTCAGCATATACCAATCACTATGTCGATTGAGTTCTTTGCAATAAAAATCATTGACCCCAAAATGCCTTCTCCCCCTTTCATAATTAGAATAAAAGCTTGGTTGACGTTTCATTGCATATTCAACTTTAAGCGTTGCTTCTCTTTCTTTTCATTAGATTTGTGACAAAGAGTGGCATTACTATGTCATCAATGTGGAGTTTCCTGTGGTTACCTTATACATGGATGGAGCAACTTATGAACCATACCTGGTGACCAATGACTGGCCCATTCATCCGTCTCACATAGCCATGCAACTTACAGTCGGCGCATGTTGGCAAGGTAACCCCAACTCAAGCCCTTCTCCCTAGCCCATCTGTGTACAGTCCACGAAAGGTACCGATAGAGAAAAGGGAAAAGCAAATGGTGTTGGAATTGACCGAGAAAATTTACTGTCACTTACTAATAAAACAGGACTTATAAAAATAAGAATTTATCCAGAGTCTAAGCTTGTGTAATAATACAACACTTGGCTGGAAACCAAATTTTGATTTTAGATCAACATGAGCAGTTCCATGGTTGCCTCTGAGTTACTGATGCCTTTTATTGTTCTGGACCCTCATCCAGTTTCAAACTGGAGCTCTAAATGGGGAAAGGCTGAATATAGAATTCTGTATCAAAATGGCCAGTTGGTACTGTTAAGCACCACGTTGGTCACAAGCCAAAGATCTTCCTTTATCCCCACACAAGTTGTCCACGCCCCCAACCCTCTGTTTTGCAAACTCACAAATATGGAAGGCCATAGGAGATAGATTTCTCAGAGGTATGAAACCATGGGAGGCTACTCTAAGCCTCTTTCCTGCTCACTAAGGACAGAGGCTCTTTGTTGCCTTCCCACTCAAAGCTCTCTGCTCACTCCTCGCTTCCTTTCCTCTAATACACAAACCCAGGCTAATCTCCTGTGTGCAATCAGAAAACCAGCTCTCCAAGAACAAGTGTGTAACCTTTCTGTCTCTCACTCAGATCCATTGAACTCTGTTTTTGCTCCCTTAAGGACTGTGGTGCTTTGAAGCACCAATGAGAGAGCAGAGGGGAAGGAAAACACCCCCCAAATAAGCATATTAGTACTTTGAGATGACTCAACCTCATGTTGATGGATTCTGTGAAAGTTACTAAGACTTGTGACTGTGACCATTCACCATGAAGGGAGAAGTGGACACACACACACACACACACACACACACACACACTATGAAACAGTGAAATGAGACAGAATAACTAAAAAACACTTACACTAAGAAAGAGGAAGAACTTGAATACAGTAGTCTCTGATCCATAACAATTCTGAAGGGAGAGGTGGACTATGGTGTAAGAATATGCCTTCAGAGGACCAGCCAACCAAAGGGTGAACTATAGGAGACATAGGCCCCTCTGGGACAAAGAGTGACTTCTGGACCATTCCATGCACGAGAAGATGGAAATAAGTGCACATAGCACAGCCCTGGGAGCAGCAGGAATACAAAACTCGGGAGGGAAATAAAGCATGAATGAGGCAAGGGGAGAAAATGCGTTCCTGAGCTGAGGTCACCTACTTGACGTCTGACATATGTCACATGATAGTAGCGAGTTCATTAAACATTTCAATAGAACTTGATGAGAGTTTCATCAGTATGGCAGAATTCCCTAGGACATCAGGAAACAGAGACTGTGTCATCTGGCAAGAGTCCATGAAACTAATTAGTATAGTAAGGCATTGATTTAGAGGTTTCACAGGACTCATTAGTCACTGAACACAGCTGTGCTAAAGCAATGGCCTCTGGTGTGGCTCAGTGCCCCAACCAATACCACAGCCAACCTGCGGATGTTTTGGAACATAGCCTGGATACTTCCCATAACATAAGAGGGTCCTACCCACGTCCTCACTATGAACCTTATCATAACCTTCCTTAGAGGCCCCCAAAGACCACATCCAGATTCCTATCACCCTATCCTGCAGTGGATACCTGCCCCCAATTCTCCAGGGCCAGCTACTACCACTGCTGACTAGCTCCATGCTCACTGGGTAGGAAAACAACCCCACTGAATTAAAAGGGATTTCATAAAGAATTAATATGATCTCTTTGAATCAAAATAGGCTAAATTATATTGCAGTGACAGGCATGCCCCAATTCTCAGTTACTTAAAATAATTCTTGCTTCATATTCACTAAAAATCAGTGGAGGCTCTTCTCTGCTTTTACTTCAGTCTGTATCCCAGGCGGACAGAGCAGACACATTGCTGGATACAGGGAAAGAAAAAAAAGAAAGCATGATGAATGGTGTACAAGCTCTTAAAGTTTTCACCTACAAGTGACACCAATCATATTATTCACATTTTATTGGCCAAAGCAACTCATGTGGCCACACCTGAGGACAGGGAAGTGAAATCTGCGATGTGACTGGAAGAAAAACTGAAAATTTTATGAACACTGATGAACACCACAGACTGTCTACCTAGTCAACAGATACTTGTTTGTCCTTCCCACATTAAAAAAATGTAACCACTCTTCCCAAAATGAGACAACCCAAAAGCCCCACCTGTTATTGGCTCCCAGCTCAATGTCCAGGCTTTCTGAATGACTCCTAGTGATATCTTCATCAGGGTGAGATGCATAGGAGGCTATATACCTGGCACCAATGTGGCTTCACTTGATCTGGATAGACACCAATAGAATTATTTTTCCACAGCCATAACTATCATCCTTTATACACACACACACACACACACACACACACACACACACAATGAAACAGTGAAATGAGACAGAATAACTAAAAAACACTTACACTAAGAAAGAGGAAGAACTTGAATACAGTAGTCTCTGATCCATAACAATTCTGAAATCACTCTGGGCAGATGCTGTATAAGCCCCTAGGCCACATCTGAAGATCAAATTGTCCCATCTTAAATAGCAGCTCTCATATCAGATATGATTACAATGTATTTAAAAGCTATTGTGTTAAAGTGTTTTTTAAACATTAAACCAAAGTATACATTTATTTTATAAGAATGTGGGAGAAAGAATGACTACTAGGATATTAACTGAGTATTTCTGTCCTCTTCCCAGGTAGATGCTAGGACCACTCTTTCTTGGAGTTAGGTGTAGTCATCTGACTTGCTTTGGCCAATCAAATGTGAGGGGAAGTGCCTTATGTCATTTTCTAGTGAATACTTTAAGAGCCCGTGTTACAAGGAGAGTCTTTACATACATGGGATGTTTACAGTCATACCAGAAAGTGCTATTAGTCACAGCTTGTAGGTAAAAGAAACTGAGCCTCTGAGCGGTGAAGTAGCTTATCCAAAGTCACCCAACAAAATCAGCCTGACCCCATGTCTTCAAAGCATGTCTCCTTTCACTGTGACTCACTGTCCCCATTGCTAGTTGATCATTTTGTTGATGTGATGACACATTTAGAAAAATGCAGGAGCTGATGTGTATTGATACAAACACTATAAACCCTTTACCCTCTGATGCATCTGACAAACACGGAATCAAAAAGTCACAGGAATTCTGCATGCCCTTTGCTAATCCCCTGCCATATTCTTCTTTAAGTGGCCTTCTACAAAATGAAATTAAAAAATAGAGTTTATGTTTTAGAGACAGAAAATTTTGAGTTTGAGTCAAATCCAAATCCCAGCCCTGCCACTTCCCAGCTGTGTGAACCCAGCAGGATTCCTAACTTCCCTGAGCTTTTATTTTCTTACCCATAAAATTAGAGTGATACCTATGTCACAGGGTTGTTAAGAGTTAGGTCCTGGGCACATGGAGTGTACTTGGCATGTCTGAGTCAAATAAAAGTGTAAATTTGAAAACATTTGTGGCTCCCCACCTCCACCCACTCTCTGTTCCTTGCACTTAAACCCAACGTGGCAGACACTTTGGAAGACCTTGGTACTCTCTGGCTTCTGTGATTCCAGCTTCCCATAGCTCCTTGTGCACTGATTTTTATCTCCTTGCCCAGGACTAATCCTCACACACAGACCTGTCCTCTCAGCTCCATCTATAGATCGGAAGGAAGGTCACTGAGGTTCAAGAACAGTCAGAAGACAAGTATTGGAAGATAGGGTCTGTGGTGTAGGCAAGAACCTGATCATGCATATGTGGGTTTTGGAGAAGATTTGGGTATCTTCCCTGAGAGGAATGACAGTCCATTAATACATTTTCAGCATGGGGGAAAAATCTTTTGAATTTTTAAAATTGGGCTTATAGGATGAACAGGAGTTCACTAGAGAGATAAGGAAGGCATAAGGAAGGCAACAGCATATGCTGTGGCAGGGAAGTGTGATGCAGTCCTGCTCAGGGCACCTTATCACTGGAATGTACATGGACCAGAATGAGTGGAGAAGAGAGAGGCTGGGAAAGGAGTTGAGAGCAGACCATAGGACGTCATACTGCCTCATTGAGGAGCTTGGATTCACATGAATACTTACGTCCTAGTTGGAGTCACATTTTGTGCTGGAAGGACACATCAGAAGTTCTGTCAGTAGGACAAGGTGCTGTGAAGCTAATGGCCTGCAATGTGGCCCTTATCTCAGCATGTTTCTGAATCTCCCAAAGTCCACTTATGTGTAGACTTTAAGCCCTCTGTGTGGACCTCTAATTGGGCCTACAATTGTGGGGAGTTTTTCAGGTGCTTTTGAGGTTGGCAAGGGAACTAGCTCCCATTTGCAAAATGTCCAACTGGGCTTGAACAATGGGGATGGAAAACAATTTGATAGCAGCGGCTTGTTGGGTGTTCCTGGGAGCTGGCTCCAGCCCCGTTGCTGGGCAGCACTTTGCAGCCCCAGGGAGCCTACTGTGTCCTTTTAGTGAATCTGAAGGCCAAAGTAATCAGTGGACCTTCATTTCACTGGTATTTTTTCCATTAATTAAAAAAATTGAAAGTTCATTTACACTTAAGAAATGTCACCAGTACAGCCTAAAACATGGAGAAAAACTGCAGCCAGGATGGACCTCATGTCACAAAAGAGTCCTGTTTTCCCTGTGTGGCCAATGCACACCACCTTGCCATCACTTCTGTGCTTGGTGTCACACTGTTCTCAGGACACACTCAGTCTGAGCTGGCTCAGAAATCTCTGCCATTAAACAAATACTGGGTTCCTTGTCTCTTTCTGGGCCATGCCATGAGAGAAGATCATTTAAAAGACTATATAATTTGTCCTTCTCCTTAAATCCTCTACCCACCCAGTTCTAACAACACAAATTCAAGGTCTACTCATACATAATAAAAATTGTGTACTCACATCTGCTTCCCCCTGGACCTGTAAACCGGCCCAATCACACAGGTACTCCAATCCCACTGTCCGTGGGAGTGACTCAGGAAGGCTGCCGATTGTGCCAGACCAGGCCTTAGGAAGCCCTAGGGTTTCCAGGAGGTGCCATAGCAGGTGACACTTCAGGGCACCTCTCCCAGCACTACAACCAGAGCAGCTCTGTTTTATCTGTTGTGTGTGGCATCTGGACAAGAGTATTCTTGACAAAATGATGAAACGTGGCACTGCCTCAAGAAGCCACTATCCTGCCCCCTGCCTGATCCTCATCTATTCTTGGTAGACTCATCACAGGTGTCCCTGCTCAGGCTCTGTCCCTAGTGACCACCTCATCTCTACTTCTGTTGGGGACTCTCCTCCAGCATTCTTGACTTTGGCATTCCTAGAGTGTCCAGATTTTCCTACTCCTTACTGTGATATCCCTCTTGTCTCAGATGAGGAAGGCTCTCTACTGTAGCTCCCGGTCTTACTGAGTTCTACCCCCAACTTAACAAATAAAGCAGCAGGAGGTTGAAAAGGGGATGGTTTTATAAATTAGAACCTGTTAAGGAACAAATACAGAACCCCCACTATGGCTTTTGGGAGAAGCCAAGGCAAAGAATGGGAATGGTCAGAAAAGGGATAAAAAGGCAGAAATAACCCTGAGAGTTGCTGTAATCAATAGCATGTCATCCTCAGCCAGAGGGGAGCTAGAGCCACCTGTGGACCTGAGATCTGGTGTTCATTTCCAGGTCACAGCCTGCCAGACACTAAATGAGTGCAGACATGTGAAGTACATCCCTTTATTTAATAAGGTTGGTCTAATTTAGTACAAATTCTCTTAATAAAGTCTGTGTTCAAATTATTTTGCGTCCCTAGGGTCTGTGCTCTGAAAGAAAGAGGCACGTGCTAGCATAATCCGCTTTATGTTCAGGTGGCATTTCCCAAAGAGGGCTTTATGAAGCTCCCGTGCCACAGGAGGCCCCTTCCACAAGGAGGCCAAGGTCAAGTTTGTAAAACCACATAAACCATTCCCACACCACCTCACTGGAGAGTCGCAATGCATGTTAAGTTATTAAAAGCTCTCAAAAGCCCACCAAGAAAGCAATCTGTTTACCTTACACTAAATTCTTTAATCTTATTTCACTGTCGAACTCA
Organism: Macrotus californicus; assembly: GCA_007922815.1. Taxonomy (NCBI): domain Eukaryota; kingdom Metazoa; phylum Chordata; class Mammalia; order Chiroptera; family Phyllostomidae; genus Macrotus; species Macrotus californicus. The sequence continues at coordinate 41,178 of VMDR010006179.1, forward strand.
CTCTTTGTGAACTAGTGCTCCCGGAGCACTCTTTGGAAAATAACTCACTGGTGTTATTGATGCAGGTCTCCATCCCCTACCAGGTCATGAGTTTGCAAAGGCAAGGACTGTCTGCTCTCCCGGATTCTCCTCTCTTCACCTGTCCTCTGCTCCAGGACCCAGAGAAGGTCAATAATTAATGTTTGTTCAATGGCATTCCATTTCCAGATGGTTTTGACAAAAGCGTATGGTTCATGGTCTGACACACAGGAATGACCAGCAAGTTTCTCTTAGCATTGTCTGTAATTTAAAAAAAAATCAAGGAAAGATGGTTCTAGGCCCTGGAGTTAATTTGACATGAGCATGTATTATTTTAAAGGCAGTACAGATTAAATCAACTTTAAAATTCAGTGATTTGTGCCTGGAAACTCAGTATAACTGGGTTATAATTCTAACTTTGTACGTTTTTCTGAAGATTATATCAATTAGAAAATTTGACAAGGGTCTCAGAGAAAAAGCAGTATCATTTTAGCTTCTGCAAAGGACACACCAGAGGGGAGGAAAAAGAGCGAGAGGCCACTGAAAAGAGACGGGGAAGCTTGCGCAGTGCAGTCCTGTCTAGGAGCTCCCAGGTCCTAGATTCCACTCGAACTCGCTGCCACTTTGGAGCTCCTGCTCTGTGCTGACCTCTTAGCACCTGTTCCTTTAACAGCCCCTGTGGCGTGGGTATGATTACAATTCCCATTTTGCTGATGAGAACACGAAGACTTAGAGAAAAGAAATACCTTGGTAAGGCTCATATGGAGCCTGGATTTGTGCCCAGGTCTGTGCCACCAGAGCCCCTGCCCTTAATTACGCTGCCACACCACCTCTGCTTCTAGGGTCATGTAAAGTCAGATGGTGCATCACGGCCAAATAAGGAAGACCAGAGGATTCCTGAGTCTGGCCTCAAATCCTTTGCCCAAACTTTCTGGGCATTCTTCCCACAGACCCTACAAAGTCAAGCTGGGTGCTAAAGGTAAGCGCAGGCCCATCGGGTCTCAGGCTTTAGTGTGGGAAGGGAAGTTGAGTGTCAGAAGGGGAAAACTCCAGGTGCTCACTACCACCGCTTTAGCTGCTCTGAGTCTTTGAAAACAGTGTCCTGCCTCTGTGCTCCTCAATTCTCCTTCTAAAGGATGGAGGAGATAAACTGGGTGATACATGAGGGCCCTTCCAACTCCCTAAATTTAGGTCTCCAGAGAACTGACTTTTGAGGTCATCCATAAGCTGTATGTTTTATGCACTTAGAACATGCTATATAAATGTTTGCTGGAAAGGTTAGAGAGATGGATACACAAAATCTGAAGGGTCGGGAAAGCCTGCTGAGAATGTGTCACGGCAGCCATGATGGCAGCTCATCGGTCTCTCCAAGTCACCTGCAACCTGCAGCTGCCAGCCCCCGGGGTTGTAGGGGCAATGTTAAAGCTGCAGCTCACGGGGGTCTATTACACACTTCACTTGGTCTTGTGGTCTGTGGATGTCTCTATCGCTGAAATGAGAAAATGAGAGAAAGCAAGATTCAGATGGTCTTACATTTGCATTGCTCAAAATTGATACCCAACCATCCATGAAATTGTGTTCATTGAGAGGCGTCCCCATCAACCAGCCATGCACAGAGCAGCTTCTGGCTGGAGCAAGGGGGAACGTGGCCCCCAATCCTTTCTGTGTGTCTCTCAAACTAACTAGCTATGGGAATGGCAGCAGGAAAGAAAATACCAACAGCAGCTTGCACACGCTTTGCAAAGGGAGGAGACCCGGTACCTTTGTACACATTGATCCTTTCCTCAGACTGAGAAGGAAGTGGACATTACTGATTCAAAAGCTCTTTTCAGAGTGGGTGGGGTGGGCCCTCGTGGGCCCTCCCTCCCACTTGAGAGAAAGCTGAGGGGGAATTCACTCCCTGAGCAAACTCTGGTCCACAAGAACACTGGCTCAGTTACATCACATTTAGCAAATGCTAGTGTCTTTCAGGACAACTGTGTTTCCCAGCAAACTTGGCACAAATCTTTGGGAGTTGCTGCTAAACTCATTCAGTGTCCACAGAGCCCAGTATAATTGGACATTCTCCCCCAGCAGTGTGCCAGTCCCAGCCTGTCCCCATCCTTAGGAAACAGCCCAGTTATTACACTTCCAATAAGTCTGCCAAGAAATCTCACTGTGTGGCTTGCAGATCAAAGGCTTGGGAGCAAGGATCTGAGTTTGAATCTAGACTTCATTAATTTCTGGCTGTATAGTCTTGGACAAGAAACTTAACTTTGAAAACAGCATCTATAAAAGGAGTTGAAAGAGTAGCAGGGAAGAATCTGGATTCATAAAGAAAAGAAATTAGTTTTTTCATGTCCATTTTAGGTTCATTTCAAGCCCTTATTCCATCTGAGTGAGGAAAACTTAACCTTGGCAAGTTTGGAATTCTCCCATTCCTTTAGGGTGCCAGCTGGTTTCAGGGGGATTTATATGGTGCTGGGGTGCTGAGGGGGCTTCCAATCCATCTTTCTACATGGCTGTCCATTGAAATGGTACTCACTGTGGTCATCAGTCACTAACATTCCTTCAGGACTTGGCAGCTCTCTCAGAGTTTCCTTGCCTTATTTTGGGCCACAGAAAGACTTCCACTGCTCCTCATGTTCTCTCTGTAAGACCATCTGTTCATCTGTCCAGATACCCAGGCCAGCATTCCCTCCCAACACCACACATCCCTGCCACAGCTCAGCCCGGAGATAGGTTCAGGTGCCCTCACCCTGCATCCTAGCTATCTGACTTCCCTTCACACCCTCCAGTCTGCAAAATCATTTCCTAGTCTGGGGGAATCCAGAGTCTTTTCCTCTGTTTTTCCCCCAGTGTGGAGCCATTCCCAGACCTTCCCCACCTCCTAAGAGTTTAGGCTCCTGGGAATGAAACTGGGGAAGAGACTCAGCTTCAAGCCTAGTCTGCTCTTCTTGTCACAGCCTTTCCTGCGGCACTGAGCACAAGCCAGCAATGGAGGCAGGAGGGGAGGGATGAAAAGAATAGAGGCTAAGGTCTATTAAGCCTCTTAATAGAGGCCATTATCTTACTACTTAAATATTAAACAAACAGACACAGACAACAGTATGGGGGCTACCAGAGGGAAGGGGATGAGGGAAGTAGGAAAGGGTGAAAGGGGCCAAATATATGGTGATGGAAGGTGATTTGACTTTGTGTGGTGGGTGTACAATGCAGTATGCAGATCAGGTACCATAGAAATGTACACTTGAAACCTATATGATCCTATTAGCCAATGTCACCTCAACAAATTTTTTTAAAGGATGAAATAAAATAGTATATTAAAGAACTTGCCATGTTTTAAGGACCTCATAAATGATGGCTATTATTTTCCCCCTCTGTGATCTGTTGGCCCATTATCTCTATCTCTGGTTTGAAAATTAATCATGGTCTGCCTTGGAACATCTATCATATTGGCAATTTACTCTTTTATATTTTTCCAGTTTTTATACTTTATTTTCCCAGTGAAATGTAAGCTCCTGGGGAGCATGGTCCACATCCTATAATTAACTGAATCTAGCAGAAGGCAAGGCATGCAGCAAACACTTTAAAAATGTGTGCCGATCTAGCCTCAGGAATCCAAAATCACGCTCACAGAGATTTAGAGGAGGTTTTTTGTATTAGCAATCAGGTTATTTTTTTCTTAAAATAATTCATGAGCATGTTTATATCTAAATGCTAACAGAGGGGCCATGTGGCATATGCAGACACTCTAGAGAGTAAAAAGAAAGAGATCTTCAATGTATCCATTATATTTTAAAACCCGCATCCCTACAACCCCTGAGTGCAAGTATATTTCAAATTTTATGCTGGCCTCCTATTGCAAAATGCTAATTGAATTGATTTCCTGGAGCTGCATCTCTGATAAATAGAGTACATCACAGACCTAGGATTTCTGAGTCAAAAAATATTGAATGTGAATGCTTCGCTGAGAGAAAATAGTGTGTAGAAAAATGACAGCATCCATAAGAGTTGCAAAATTTGGCCTTTAAGGATGGAGCTGCTGAGTGAGCAGTTGAGTGGAGCTAGAGGACATGGCAGAGTGGGCTCTCTCTGAGCCTCGCAGGACGGGGCTGGCCAGTATCACCAGGATGCCCCAGCTGGTCCTCTGCATGGATAGATATACTCACGTGATAAGGCCCACACTTCATCCCGCCCTACTTTTATGGCCCTAGGTACCTTACTCCTCCTCTCTAAGCCTGAATTTGCTCATCTCTAACTATAGAATAAGTACCCCCCGCCCCAAGAGTTTGATGAAGATCCAATAAGATAATGTGTGTGAGGACTTCACATGGTGTTAGAAACATAGTTTATATCTAGTACGTGATAGTTGGAAAGATGACCACAGGATGCCCTGGAAAGTGGCAGCTCTACCATTCATGCCCAGGCTCACGCCCTTCTTCCTGCAGGCCCACAGCTGTGTCCCTTTGCTAGGGCAAGAACATGCTAATGACTTTGAGGTATGGGGGGCTTTAAGGGCCTAGAACAGAAGGCCCCGCATTGGCTCCCCATGCTCTCAAGCCATGGCCATCTCAGGCCTTCCCTCAAAGCCAGATCTGTTTAGAGCTCCCTTTCATTTCCAAAGTGAGGTGTTTGGGGTGGAGAGTAACAACAGTGAGTCAAAATGGCTCAAGCCATAAAGATGGATGGGGGGCTCCCCCGGCTGAGGACGTCCTGTTTCAGAGCAGTGGGGAGGCCCACTCAGGGCTCTGCTCAGCCTGTCCAGCTCTCCCAGCTCTGCCTTCCGCCACACATCGACTTGGTGGTCCCCGGTCTGCTTGCAAGGTGGCTGCAGCAGCTCTTGGCTTTCCAGGGTGGAGAGAGCAAGAGTAGGTTCTACAAGCTTTCTGGAAAGAAAATGGAAGCTCTTTTCCCAGAAGCAGCCACTCAGTTTCTCCTCACATCTCACTGGTCTAAATTTGGCCTCACGATTATTCCTGAATCAACAGCCATGACTTATTGGATGCCAGGTGCTGATTGGCTTCATCTTGGTGCTGGGTCCCAGGTACTTGCCTGATTCAGTCACTGGGCAATGGAGACAGGAAAACCTGATTAGCTTTGACTAAACGGAATCCCTCCAACTTCAGGGCTGCCATTGCAAGAGGGCAAGCATGAGACAGATGTCGGAGAGACACCACAATGCCCACCACTTTGCCTGTATCCAACTGCAGCTCTGCAAACAGGGATGAATGTCTGCTGTGTGCCTCGCAGAGTGCAAGATGTCGGGACAACTCAAGGAGCCCCATGTTGCTGAGAAGAATAAATGAGCCACTTATGCAAAGTGCCTGTTGCACCCCTCAGCCCCTAGTACCTGTTCGGTGTTATCTTCATTAAAATGCATGATGCATGAGTGCCCCGTGCCATTTAAGAGATAGACTTAAATAAATTCCAGCAGTGTGCCAAGAGTGGTAAGAGTAAGCCTGAGAGTGGCAGAAAGGAAGCACATCGTGTGAGGAGTGTGCAGAAGGCCCAGCCTCAAGAAGCCCATAGCTCAGTGGTTCTTAACCTTGACTTTATGCTTGACTCACCTGAGGAGCTTTCAAAACCCTACACTAGTTGGTCTCAGCCTCTGGGGGTGGGACTCTACACCAGGATCTGTCTCTCTAAAGGTCCCCAGGTAATTAAAATATTCAGTCAAGGTTGAAAATCACCTTTATAAGTGAGTGAAGACACAAAACACACTTAAACCAGGAGCTAAGAATGCTGGGTTGTGAGGGGTCCATGAAAATGAACTGTCAATGATCCCAGGCTCAGGGGGCTGAGGGCAGGGGGAGGGCACAGTGGGCAG